>JAMSGZ010000115.1:0-50000 GCA_030272315.1 Paspalum vaginatum
GAGGGTGCTGCCACACCACACCGTTACCCAGCGAGCGATTCCTTCGGATCTCTCCGCAGAAGGAGCGTCAAGCGTTCCATCAAATTTAAAATTTGAACTTGAAGCTTATCCCTTCGATAATTCCTATGTACACTCACACCACGTGCATGCATGTATTTTGATTGAAACGGCAAGAGCTGCATACATGCACTCGATCGCTTCCCATTCAGAACAAGCAGGCGTGCATGCCATTTGGAACGCGCCGCACAGCTGCGTATACGAACACGTCGTACGGCCGCGTATCTCGTATACGTATATCCATATATCAAAAATAAATAAAATATCATGATAGCTAAATGGATCATGGGCCATTGGAAAGCTTAATTACTGATCATATTATTTTACGAAGCCCATTAGTAAATCACGGCCATCAAATAAGTTGGACCATATGCATATGTGCACAAATAAATTAATATTTGATTAATTATGAGCCCGCCGGTCTACCTATATGCCTCACCGGTATCTACAATTATTTAGGATATTTTGACCCAATAACACTGTCACCGTTGATTAATCCACATGCTCCTCATAGTGGCCAGCCTGCTCCAAATACTTCATCATATGAATCTGCATGGTATTTTTTAATCTGACAAATTTATAGCCAAACAAGTATATTGCATCCTGTCAACCACATACGACCACGTATTCCCGCCAGCCATCCAGCCCCGCTCGCTCCCCGGCTCCCACGTGCAATACGCAGCGTGATGCTCACCCTCTGTGGACTCGGCATCCTACCATCTGATTGGTTGCACGCTTTTTGAACAGTGAAAGATGCAAATGCTATTGATCTTCCGAAAGTCCAATAAGAATTGCGGGACGTGGGCAGCTCAGCAGCTGGGCCTCATGTTGGTTGGCTGTTGCCTAGCCTAGAGCCCCGAACGAACAGCCCATCTAAATCCCCCATGCATGGATCCACTGCTTCTCCGGGGTTCAATTTCTCAGTGAAAGATTTTTGAAATTTTAGTTTTCTCAGTTTTACCAATGGGCACCGGTAAATTACGTTACCAGTCAAAATTTTTGAGAATTTCAAATTACCCCACCCAAAACAGCCTACCCAATTAGAAATGACTAGCCAATCAACCCGTGCGTTGCATGGGTACGTAGGATATGCATATTTAGATGGCAATGTATTTATTTCTTTTGCTGTTATGGTTTGGGAATGAGCACAATATAGAATTTTATAAGTTCTAAATTATATAATAATCTTTGATATGAACTCAAAGGTACATGCGCCTATGATTGACACCGATGAGCTTGCCTAATTTGTGAGCATTAGATAGGACGAATAGTTGATTCTTGTCTCCTTGTTTCGGTGAAAACAAACGTCGAAGACGGAAAATAATAAATATGCACACAAGAAGCACACATATCCGAGAACCATATATTTCATTAATTCTTTCTTGAATTTACAAAATACATGATCATCGAGACTAAGTCTTCGTTTGTCTTCAGCGTCATGCTTAAAGAGAGGTCTGACTATGTAGAGATTGCGTAGTTCGCTGATTCACAGGGCCTATAAATTAGGCGCGACCGGTTAATTACATCCGCAGAGCGAGTCTGCGGAAAACCTCCGATTAAGCCGCGCTTTCAATGGTCGTCGTCAAATAAGTCATCTGCTGATCGTCCATATGCGACATATGGTATAGAAATATTGTTGGTGGAATTCATGTGATGTGGGTGGCTTGATACGCCGAAACCCGGTCAAAACTGTCCATCGCCACGTCGCAGTAAACGAAATAAATTGTTGATACAGGGGAGTGACTTTCACCTCGTCGGTGCCCAGTCATGCTTGCCCGGCTTCATCAAACACGGATGTAAGTGTTGCCTTTGCCTCGTCGATGCCCAGCAACGATGTATCCGATCCCGTTTTTTAAGGACGTGTCAGTGGAATAGTGACCCAACCTCGTCGGCATATACTCGAAATTCTGTCTAGCCTCGTCGGCACTAGACATGTTGGGGTAAAACATATGCAGACCGCAAATTGCGGAAACACATGAACGATGCTCGCAGGATGAATGATTTTCTGAGGGCCTTTCGGCTTGCAGAATAATAAAAGACTTGGTCAATAAAAAGAGCAAATAATTGCCTTTTGCTTTTACGGATATCGGCACAATACTCATGCTCGCATAGTACAGTAGCAGGTATGTCAGCAATGATGTATCCGATCCCGCTATTTGGGACGTGTCGGTGGAATAGTGACCAGCCTCGTCGGCACTTCTCGAAATTCGTCTAGCCTCGTCGGCGCTAAACATAATTAGTAGAGAGTTATGGTGAGCGAGGACTTGTTTGCCTTGCACATGCGCTGAGCCATGCGTGTGGCCTTTTGGAACTTTGCATTGATAAAACGATTGGTAAACCTTTAATAAATCACAATGAATTATTTACACGACTGTACAGTCGATGGCCAATAAATAACGTAGACGCACGATGAAACTTAGTACGTAGCAATTCCGCTTCTTGACGAGGCTCCTATGCTCTAAACTTTGACATTATATTTGAGCTTTATTAACACGGCCGACACCGACTGTATAGTCGATGGCCAATAAAAAACGTAGACGCACGATGCAACTTATTTCGTAGCACTTCCGGTCCTTGACGAGGCCCGATGCTCTAAGCTTTGACATCATGTTTGAGCTTTATTAACACGGCCGACACTGACTGTACAGTCGATGCCCAATAAATAATGTAGACGCACGATGAAACTTATTTTGTGCACTTCCGGTCCTTGACGAGGCCCCGATGCTTTAAACTTTGACATCATGTTTGAGCTTTATTAACACGGCCGACACCGACTATACAGTCGATGGCCAATAAATAACGTAGACGCACGATGTAACTTATTTCGTAGCACTTCCGGTCCTTGACGAGGCCCCGATGCTCTAAACTTTAACATCATGTTTGAGCTTTATTAACACGGCCGACACCGACTATACAGTCGATGGCCAATAAATAACGTAGACGCACGATGCAACTTATTTTGTGGCACTTCCGGTCCTTGACGAGGCTCCGAGGTTCTAAATTATATTTGAGCTTCAAAGCTTCAGTACAGAATCGGAGCTTCCTTGAAAAATCGGGCTTCAGTACAAACTCAAAGCTTCAGTGCAAAATCGGAGCTTCAGTATAAACTCAAAGCTTCAATGGTAATCTTGAGTAATCTTCAGTAATATTCTTGAAACAAGCGTAGATGAAACGCGTTGATCAACGGGAACTCGGCAACAATCCGAACTCTCTCGTACCTTGCTGGAATGCGATGACGGGAGCCCGACAGCATGTTTGAGCCTCGCCGTATTTCATGGGAGTGAACCGGGCAAAAGAACTCATCGAGAATATTATGGCAAATTAAACAAAATATAGAACCTCATAAACATGTTGTACGATCTTTTCATGGCAAGAATATAACTATGTTTATTTTAATTTAAGCTTATCACATAGCACGTGAATATATTTCCAATCTCAGAAACTCCTAGCGTATGACATGTTAATAGATAATAAAATCAATTAATCCACTTATTCTAATCTCCCATCATCATGACGCCAGATCAATGAGATCTATTCAGATGTGCTCATACAGCAGATTAAAGATCTGTAAGCATATATATGTCCTAGTGTCCTCAATGTACTATGTGACAGATCGCAGGCATGCAAACATATGGTTAATTAATTCTAATCTACGGCAGATCAACAAGACATGCACATGCTCTAATCTTATCACATTGCATCAGATTGAACGAACGTAAACATAATCATTCTAATCAGGCTCTAATCCCACATATTAACGGAACCTAGATATTCCATTCTAGTCTGCTCATATATAGATTAAAAGGACAAGCGTCAATATATATCCTAATCTCCCAAGCCAGCAGATTAAAAAGAACGTACGCTCCTTCTGATCTAATCTAATCCCGGTAGATTGAATAAGACATGCATGGATGTACATATTCTAATCTCAAAGCAATATCATTCTAATCTAACCACGATAGATTGAAAATAACATGATGTGTTTATTCTAATCTGAATAAAATCTCATGGTAGTAGATTATAAAATACTCACAAGGGAAGGTAACTGATGACGAGCTGCGCGCAAGGCGTTGTCGTCATCCGGCGACCGAAGGCTCGGCGAAATTTGACAGCAGGATGTTCAGTGCGGGTTGATTGCTTTTTCATCGGCGGCAGGGTGTGCTGGCGTTCTTGACGGCGGCAGCCTCTCGACATGGTGAACGGAACGGCTTCCGGTGCTGGGTATGGAACGGCACGGCATGGCCCTTTGTTGTGCTGGGTGCGGCATCGGCAGCGGTGACGAGTCGACGGCATGTATTGCAAGATCGTTACCGGCGGCGTATATATATGCTGCAGCGGCATAGATGTATGGCCAGGCCATGGCGGCCTCTCCTCTTTCTGGACGATGGCCTCTGTTTATATAGGCCAGAGCCAGCAGCCCTGGAGTTGGAAGCTTGTTCCGATCGGTCTCTGAACCCTAACGAACTCCAAAATTTGCATAGATCGGACTCTACCTCCAACAGGCAGGCTAGCTTCTGGATTAGTACGGTTGGGCCTTTTCTCTAAAAGAGAACAGCTCACGTAATTCTTAGAAGGCCAGGATTACATTAGAACAACGTGCTCAAAATTTATCTCCACTTTGATATTACCAGTGGGCCGGTGTACGTACGCTCCAAAGCTTAAGCTGGCCGAGTCCACCAACAAATTAGCCTCTGATTAGCGTGGCTGGGCTTCATATCCAATCGACATGCCTTTAAATACTCCATCAACTCTCACGTAGTTTATCATTCCACTCTTTTTCCTTTGTATTTACTATTCTGCAAAAGCTTCGAACTTAGCTTCAAAGTGCCCCAAAACACTGTATATACTCTCTAAATAAATTAGAGTTTAGTCCCACAAGTTGTAGGCTTAACCCATATTGATAATGCACGGCTTAAAAAAACATATTATATGATTTTTTTACCATCAAACACTTCTTACTACAGTTTGCCTCCTAATCCAAAGGAAATTGTAAAATATAAGAGCATGTTAGACTGTTTTTTTATAATGGAATTAGAAATTGTTAATTCAATTGCAAATGATTTTTTTATAACATGAGTGAGATGGGATATTTAGATGAGCACTTGCAACTTTTATCTTAGAGAGTTGATTCAGCGCCTTCTCTCTTTATATTGGCAGGTCAGTAGCCTATTCGCTCTATACCTAGGACCTTATGTTTCGTTAATAGCTTTATGTGTAAATGGCATTAACACATCTGGTTGTTTTATCCATTTACCTGTGGCCAAAGCCTATTGATGATAGTTCCTTGATCCATCTATGTTGTGCCTTTGGAAAGAATGCGGTAAAAGTGCTACCTTTCCAACCTAACAATCTTTTTATCCATCTCATCTTGTGGTTTGGTAGCTCAGCACACATGTTTTTCTCTTATACTGTGATGTGATTTTGTTTATAATTGATAATTTATTTGCCAATTGTATTGCAATAAAAAACAAATCTTGCCATTTAATAGCCTCATTGGCCGTGTGTGGTCACAGAGGCAGGAAAATTTTCCTTTGTCTAAAAATATAATAGCCTTGTTTGTGCCACTATAATATATATAAACTAACTCATTGTAAACGTAAGTTATGTGCCACTGTAAGGATTAAATATCAAAACATATATACAGGAGCGAAGGTACTAAAAAAAATCTCTGATGGTGCACAACACTTCTGCACGCCACCCTAGCTCTTGGCATCGCTCCTGCATGCATCCAAGTAGAGTAATTGTTTCACATTGGTTGAACTATTGCATTACATCAATGGAAGAACGTGGTTAACTCCATACTGAGTGAAAGTGGATGATTAAAAAATGCCATCAATATTTGGTAGTATAAAAATAGTAATATGCAGATTTATTTATTAATTTGTACCTGTATATAGATGCATCGTGTGCAACTGCTTCCATGTATATAGATGCATCATGTGGCAACTGTTTCCAGTGTTCTATGCAACATGTTTAAAAAAAAGTCCTCTTGATCGGCTGGAATTTATGTAGTTACATGGCATATTAAATTTAAGAAAGGAGGACAAACCGGAACCTAGCTGATCTAGAGAACCTTTGAAGGTTGCATCCAACCATTTGGGGTTTTAAACATAAGGAGGGGGCTTGAATTGGCCTTCTCATTTAATTTAATAAAGCTCTTAATTTATGGTATGATTATGAATGTGAAGGCTAATAATATTTGGTTGTTTATACATGTTGTGGTTGCTTTTTTGTTTTCATGTGTGCTGGGAGAGCCTCCTCTTCATGTAAGATGGATAATAGTTTCTGAAATTCAGATACTGCAAACAACACCTCTCTTACAACAAAGCTATGTTATCGATCAGTCTAGATTAATTTTAGAAGGAGCAGCTAGCATTCTTTCACTGCATGCAGACGCAGGGGTGCCATGACTCATGATTGGACACGATGGCTAGAGGTGGAGGACGTACCGCTGGTGTAGTATGTAAACGATATATGTACCAGCCACTCTGCATGTCCCTAGGTGCCTTTGGGGTCCTGGGGTTTGATGGCGATGTCCTGTGGGTTGAGCCCCTTCTTGACCCATCGCCGATGAAGCCCTTGCCTATGGGACCCAAGTGGCCAAGCCGCCCTTGTCCAGGGAGTTGCCGGAGACAATGTCGTGTGCTGTCTACGGAGACCACCGCCGTGTACGCGAGAAGCGACTAAAAGTAGGGCGCCGCCGCCGTCGTGTGTTGTCAACGAAGAATTAGATTTTTGTAGTTTAGACTACGTAAAGATGGATTGAACCTATAGATTAATTCGTACATGGCATAGGTGGGTAATTTTGAAGCAATTTCTCGAGGTTATTCTAGACAGTTAGATCCTATTGCTATTATCATTAATGATAATTATAAATAGCTAAAATGATGGCCAGATATTTCTCTTTTTTGTGTGAATTTTTAGGATTTCTCTATTTTTCTAGAGTCTTTCGTGAGAATCAACCGTAGAGGCCCCAAAATGAGCCTCTAATTAGCAACAGTAAGATTCTTCTAGGGTTGTTTTTGTCTATTGCTTGTGAGCATTTATGTCTCTTTTGTTAGTTTAGGTTGATGTGTATATATTATAGATAAATCATGTCAAAAAAATTTGAATTTTTTAATTTTAAATGAAATTTTACTGAAATTTCTGAAACCAGTTTTACTAGTGACCCTGCCTAGCACACAGCAGGTAATCAGCAGAAGATGGAGATAAGATTTCACTGCAAATGGCATCGGTTACAAGGGATTTTAATTACAGAGGAAATTACCAGATAATGTTTAGGAAATCTGGTGTCACATCATGGTAGATGGATCATGGTCATGGGGTCTTGTCCTTTAGACCCTTGAGCGTGCCTAAGATACCTACAAGTGCACCAATGGCGGAGAAGACAGCAACGATGGTCTTCATATTCTTGTAAACGAACGCGTGCAGCCTGGTCTGCACCCGCCTGGTGACCCTGTAATTTTCGATTTCCTGCATGGTGCGGAGGTACCTGGACCCGACGCGCAGGTCCTGCATGCTGGTGAAGAAGTCGAGCGCCTCCTTGTTGGTGAGCCCTCCTCCTCCCTGCAGCACATGCTTCGTCCCCAGCTCGTGCACGTCCTCCTCCTTGTCCACCAGCATGGCGAGCAGGAGCAGGTACGAGCACACGGCCGACTCCTCGTCCTCCGCCGCGTGGAAATCCGAGGTCGTGCACAGCTCCAGCGCCGCCATGTTGATCAGCCAGCTCGCGCGCGAGCGGTTCAGCGACAGCGGAGGGAGGGAGAGCTCCGGGAAAAGGGTCCCCTTGTTCTTGAGGCCCATCTGGATGAGCTCCGTTGCCTTCCTGTTGGCCGTGAGCGCGATGCCCATCTCGGCGACCTCCATGGCGCTCACGGAGAATGATATGGATTTGGTCGGCGGCAGACTGCACGGCTCCGTGCCGCTTGCTCCGACGAGGTAGTACCGGAAGAGGCCGAGGAGGTGGGGTGGCTCGTAGGTGTCGTCCAAGACCGTAGTAGGGTTTCCTTCTTCGTCTCCGGTGGTAACCCTGACCCTGTCCTGCAGCTGCAGACAGTCTTTCAAGCTGTCGATGAAGTCCTCCAGGGGCACCGGCCGGAACCTCATGACGGCCTGCACCACCGACCAGGGCAGCTGGTTCTCCAACAGCAGCACGTCGTGGGTGATGTCCTTGTCGTTGGCGTCGAAGAAGCTGCACAGCGACGCGTCCATCACGTCGCGGCCGGCGTACGAGAGCATGAACTGCACCAGGAAGCAGGCGTCGTAGAACATCATGGGCAGGAAGTCGTCGTCGGCGAGACCGGCCACCGCGTCCTGGTCGTAGAGGTGGCGGGCGTCGCCGGCCACCGAGAGCACCGCGTCGTACATCTCCTGGACTGAGTGGCCGCCCGACTCCACGATGCACTGGTACGCGGCCACATGCTTCACTTTCTCCGCCGCGTTGAGGTCGTCACGGCCATGGTGGTATGGCCCGATGGACACCATTGTCGGCGTGGTGTAGTATACATTGGATGCTAGGAAAATGCCGGGAGGGTACCTGTGCATCTTCCTCGTCGTCATGCTGATATCGACCTTGAACTCGCTCGCTCTTTCCTCAAACACATCGATCGGATCCACGTGAATCCGATCGGCGGGGATCTTCTTCATTTCCATATTCTGAAAATCGACCTCAAATTCCTGCTGTGCTGCTTTCTCGGTCATCATCGGATCATCGTACTTCTGTGTGGTTGTTGGTGCACACTCAACCAGCTGCTTCTCGCCGGTAGACGATCTAGGGACGACGACAGGTGTGTGGTGGAGGCAGCTGCCAGCAGATAGCTCAGTGGACACATACTCGACAGGGAAACCATGAGCCCATACGGCAGCTGGTTCCACTGTCCAATTGGACAGCTGAAAGCCGTATGGTACCCATTCTTGATCACCCTTCCTCCATGCTCTCCAATCGGCCACCCAGCTGAGACTATTTCCTGCAAGAAACACTGTATTACAAGAGTTAAAAAAATGAAGGCTAATGAAATGGGAGAAACATACGCAGAGTAGCAGTTACCAAGAGAACGAATAAGAGGGAAGAGAAAGGGAAGACTTCTTGGCTTACTGCAGAGGAAGCATAGCTTACTCTTTCCACTTATACCTAGCACATGCATGCATACAAAGACCAGCTGGGCATGACCATGACGTTTTTTTTTCTATCCATTCACTCGAAGTGATCGATCACGATGGCCTATGTATTGAACATATACTAATTAAAATGGATATACTGGCAGATATGCATGTTGATTCTGTTCGTGTACTTTTATCCATGCAAAGTAACTGGCCATGCATGTAAAGTTCCCCCATACCTAACACCACTACAGGATGGATCTTGTTCCTGAGCGGGAAAATTTGCTCTCACAAGCTCGACCTGTGCCATAAGGTGTCGGTGTGTTCCACAAGTTTAACAGTCTACAGTAGTTGGTCCCTCCCAAGATAAAACTATTGCCCCTCGTGGCCTCATCTCACTACATATGCAACTGAATTCCCTTCTTTTCTTTCATCACATGCATACAGTGTACAGCAAAAAAGTACATTCATATTTCCAACGGTTGATCTTAGTCTCGTCGTTCCCAACTTCCAGCTGTTCAATGCCATCGCACACCAATCTTGAAGTTCTCCTATATGTTTTGGCCCTGCATTGCTAAACTAATAATTAATATATACAGACTAGCTAGGTAGCTGGCTCGTGGTTCAGGTGGCTCAGAATTAATTATGAATGATTCTTTACGATATACTCCTACTTACGTATACATCGATGTGACCGTGCGCGGCGCACGCGTGGGCCGAAAGGCCGAGACCACCCCAGCCCAGACTTCTTTTCCCCGCGGGCCGAATCCAACAAAAGTGCATTTCCACCCCTTGAACTATTTTTCAAAGATTTAATCTATCCTTCTCCACTAAATACTTCGTATCTTCTCCGTTTTAACTCCGATTTAGGCGATTCTTGCGCTAAAATTCATCTAAAATCAAGCTCTATCTATCCATATACTTTTTACAGTCTTTTTCCTAGCCCAAAGATGCCGTCATGCCACCATAACACCATCCTACACCCAGTTAGTGCTTCACATTGGTCCCACAAATTTTCTAAGCCTGGTGATTGATTTCATATTTCTCCTACTCTCTACAAACTCAAAAGGCTCTTGTCTTGGTCTTTCCAACCCTCTGTTTAGATGATGACGATCCCAAAAATCATCTAAAAGCCATCCCACTTGCATTTCATCAAGTTTCACTGCTTTGTCTCTATCTTCCACAAAAGTCATTCCATCCGTCATCATCATGCGACCGCCACCCCTTCGGCGTCACCGCCTTCACACCACCGTTCCACCACTCTTACCTTGGCACCTCCATAACTACCATTACTAAGCCCACAAGCTTGCCCGAAGGCTCGCTGCACAAACCCGACCGCTTGAAATAATATCGCCAATAAGAACTCCCAGATAATCCTTGTCTTCTCCATCCAAACTTCATTCATGGCTTTTCCTTCACCCAAAACCTGTTGATCTTATATTGTACCTTGATTTGTGTGTTTTCTTTGTTTATGCACGTAGGCTACATCGGAGAGATAGATCGGCCCGGTCCCCGGGACGTTCGACCTGGCAACCGAAGCAAGCATGTCGCCCATGCAGCAACCGCTTTATCTTGAAGTTGAAAGGCAAGTCCACTGGAATCTTCACTTGATGCATAAATATCTTATAAATTGCAAACACAACCCTTGTCTTGATAATCACAGAAAGACTTGCATGTTTTGCTTGCTAAAGTAACCCAGTAGAATATATAACCACCTAAGCCAATCCTAGATGTAGCGTGCATACGTGGGCTCGCTAATTTAATTATCTATCGTAATCTTAATATTATATTTGGGATTATGGTTATGAAATATGATGGACATGGGAATGTGGATGTGTGGGTGTGATTTTGGAAAATGGGAAGAACCTGGCAACCGACCTTATCAGAATACGGCTTCAGCCGAAATAACCATTTTAAGGGCAGGGTATGAAGGGTAATTGCAACTCGCGATTACCCCAGGTCTCGGACTTCGTGGAGAAGGCTGAGAATGTGGATGCTCGTAGTATCGAGCAATGAAAAGTGAGGAATGGTTCTACCCACGCTCTGCAAGGACCAAGTTGATTTTCATCTTATCTAACTCTTTTAGTACAACCACCCGCTCTGTATGAGGTAGTGGCTCGGCCTGAGCTAGAGTGGATAGTCTGGTAACTGCCGTGTTGGCGCATAAGGGCTAAGGAAAAGGGTTGTGTGTCATGGGAGTGTCATGGGACACTGGAATAACTAGGTGGCCTGGATCCCTAAAGCACTGCTAGACGATGAAATAATTACAACGGCTTGGTTTGGAATTCGGGCGTTTACAATGGTAAATTGCCGTTGATCCAACTCATGGGTCATAGTATAACTCTGGCCAGTAGTAAAATCTATTTGAATAGTCTGTGTCCAATGGTATGGATATGTTATGGCTTGGTTCCTCAATTAGCTTTTTCATAAAAATTGTGGGTTTGGCCTGGAATAAAATGGGTATGGTTTTGGTTCAGCAGTGGATGCTGGGTGCTACTGAGGTAAAAACTCAGTAGTAGTGTGGAAAATGGTGCTGGAATGGCATGAGCCACAATGGCAAACCCTTATGGGAAAAACCTCGTTTCCAGAAAGGATAAAACATGGAAGCTATCTCAAACCCTGTGTACAAAATCTTACTTTATGCTAAAATATCGTAAGCTCCAGAAGTATCCTGCATGTAGTGTTAGTCTTACCCCAACTTTTTATAGAGGAAGGTGGGTTTGCGGAGTACGTATGTATTCACCTTTGCTTTGTTGATGTTTTTTAGAGAAAATGAAGTCACCGTATACGTGCTCGAGTAAGGGCTATGACTTGTTTTCCAACCATGTCATGTGGAAGTTGGGCCTACGTTTTAATTTCCACTGCTTAGTTTCCAGGGCTGTGCCCCTGCGCTGTCTAACCTGTTAGGACGGATTTGTATCTCTCTAATGTAAGAATGTGATTACCAACTCCTAGGATTAGTAATAAAGCGCATTTTATTCCCATTACGGAAGTGGAGAGCTTCAGATACCAAAAGGCATTCTTAAGAAATTAGATTTCTATAGATCTGACTTCTTTTGGCAAGGTGACAATCATAGAAGAAAAATATAGACTAACCAAATATGGTCTTCTATGTCTTCCAAAGGATCAAGGAGGCTTAGGAATCCTAAATTTAGAAGCACATAACGCATGTTTGCTTAGTAAATGGTTATATAAATTAATTAATGAAGATGGGATATGGCAACAACTTCTTAGAAAGAAGTATTTGAAAAATAAGACCATTGGTGAGGATTTTTGGAAACGGGGAGACTCGCATTTTTGGTCTGAATTAATGAAAGTAAAAGCCCAGTTTATGGATCTTTCTACTTTTCAAGTTCACAATAGCTTACAAACAAGATTTTGGGAGGACAAGTGGTTAGGAAACTTTACCCTCAAAGAACAATATCCATCTTTATTCAATATTGCCAGAAAGAAACATAGTTCAGTTGCTCATGTCCTTAGCACAAATCCTCTTAATATTTCTTTTAGCAGGGATTTGGTGGGTGATAAACTTATTAAGTGGGATGAATTGGTGGCGAGGGTTGCTTTGGTCCAATTAGATGGACAACAAGATAAAGCTATTTGGAGCCTTACTAAACATGGACAGTTCCCTGTTAAGTCTTTATATATTTTTTAGTGAACCAAAGCGTCTTACCCCTCAATAAAAAATTATGGAAATTGAAGTTGCCTTTGAAAATTAAGATATTTGTTTGGATCTTAATGAAAGGTGTAATTTTAACGAAAGACAATCTTAAGAAACGCAATTGGAATGGAGATGATGGTTGTTGATTTTTAACCAGAAGGACACAATCTAACATTTATTTTTGACTGTCATGTAGCAAGATTTGTTTGGAGAATTGTTCAAGTTGCTTTTAGTTTAAAGCCCCCCTCTAACGTAAGCTGTTTTGTTGGTACTTGGTTTGAACAAGTAGACCCAAACATACGCCTTTTACTTTGTATAGGTGCAAGCGCAATTGTATGGTCCATCTGGCTATGTAGAAATTATTCCGTTTTTTACAAGAAGATATTATATTTTTATTTGCAGGTTATTTTTAGGGCTACATACTGGACAACGTTCTGAAGTCTACTTCAAAGGGAGGATGGCAGAAACCTTTTGAAGTGGGCATGCTGCTTGCTAGAGACGGTGGTTTTCGAGGAGTTCGCGAAGAATGGTATACTGTCATCCAGGAGGCTTTGTGCTTGAGAAAATCTTTCTATTATAAGTGCTCTTTTTTTAAGACATTGCTCTAGACTTGTTCTTACTTTGATTAAGTGCAAAACTTATGCAGATACTGAAATAAAAATCCATTTTCTAAAAAAAAATCACATATTCTTAAAATAGTTTTTCTTCTACTTAGTATTTTAATTTACTTTAGTTTCGAAACATGATCGTGTATTCTTGACAATTGGTAAACTTATTCATTTATTCTTGAGTCATGACTCATGGCAATTGCTTCTTTCAGTTCAGCGCATGTATTGTCGGCAACGTGTATACTAATTTTTAGAACAAAATACGCACTCAATATTTGAAGTTGGCAATACATATCACATAGGTCTCCGAACTTTTTATTAAACCATAAATTTGGGTCCCTAAACTTGGTCGGCTGTGTCCCAAAACTGCTATCCTATCTCTCCAAAAGGGGTTTAGGAGTTGGGTATACGGAAGGTTCATCTCGATCACTCTTCTATTTTCCTCGTATACAATTGCTATTCCTGGCAATTGTAAAGATGACCATTTATTCATGAGTCATGGCAGTTGCTTCCTTCAGTTCACCGCATGTATAGTCTGCGATGTTTGTATAGCATTTTTCTTTTAGTTCAGCGCATGTGAGGCAAACTCACGCGCCGCAAAGAGGCGAGGAAGTGTGTGTGTGGGGGGGGGGGGAGGTTTCCTATATATCTTGTGAAAGGTAACTAATCTATGTATCTTTAAGGCCCACAATGCCCATTTAATCTATTTGCTTTAGCCCATCAATACAAACCATAGTTCATACATGCTATTAATTATTTTTATATTTCATTTTTCTGATATACCATATTTAGTAGATAATGTCTTTGTATGTTTATATTGATGCTTCAATATTTTTTTATACTTGATTCAACAATCTTTGATACCTACCTCAACATTTTAGACAAACTAATCCAACATTTCATGTGAAAAATGTTGAAGCACTATATAAGAAATGTTGAAGTCATATATTCCAAATGTTGATTTTAACAAATAATTGAAATATATTCATATTAGATCTGATTGTACTGGATTAATTTTAATCATCATTATGATTCAAACAGATTCTAGAATAGACTTATAATTAATGGGGAAATTAGAATTAAAGTTTGAAACGATACTTTGGTACCGTATGGAAAAAAATAGTATTGTTTTCGTGTGAGAAAATACGGTTAGATTCTCTCGGCGTAATGGCGTAAAATAATATATTTTTGCGTGCCAGTATATGATTGTATACAAATACATCAATAGACACATTACACATAGACACGATTAAAATAGGAAACTTGCATCTTTATTCACTCCGATGGCATTTTTACAAGTTTCCTTTCTTTTGTACATATCCCTGCATAACGCCATAATTCACAGGCAATTGCATAATTCCTGAATTCCAGAGCCTCGCAAGAACTCTAGTTAATTACATGTGCAGCGTCAAGCCTACAGAAAACCTCCGATTAAGCTCTGTCATATAGTCATTATGGCCAACCTATCCTGTGCTCCATATGCACTGCATAAAAAAAATAATAACGCCAAGCAAAGGAGTTGCCGGCTGACTTAATGCTATAATTTGTGATACATGAAATTTAGCCAAAAGCTCTGTGTGTGCTGTGTGTTCGGCCTCGTCGGTCACGAACGTAGTGTCCAGCCTCGTCGGTTATGACGAAAAAAAGATATTCTCTGCCTCGTCGGTGTCAGAGAATAATAGATGAATTTTGTTCGGCCTCGTCGGTCACGAACAAAATGCGTCCAGCCTCGTCAGTCGGGACGTTCCGGCCTCGTTGGTCCAGAAATAATGAAGATAAATCGGTGAGTTGAGACTTTTGGCCAAAACACCGGCATCGCAGAACATAGCATTTTGTCTAGCCCGGCTCTCCTCATATAGCGTGCCTGCGATGGGGTTTAGATCACCCGCAACATAAATTAATCTCATAGCGATGGTTCCTGTTGACCTGCAACATAAATATGTATGTGCCACTGGAACGTCGGTTTTAAATATCTCCAGACCTGCAAAAATCAATTCCTACCGGCACTAGTTTTGTAGATTTATCATCAATGATTTTCAAGACACATTGAGTGTTGTTGCCGGTATTGATCTCTCTCCTCCAGTCGATTTGTGCCTGCAAGATAATTACAGCGGATGCTGCCAACTTGATCTCGTCCTGTTATCACAGGAACCTGCAAGGCGTATGAGATCTGCGCCACCTCCCTGTCGATTTGTACCTGCAAAATACGTGCACGTATGTGGCACTGCTTTGATCTCGTCTCCTGTTACTACGATCCAAGGGGTGCATGATCGCACTGATCCTGAAACGATGTGTTCCTGCCAAGAAAGAGAATAGAGAAAAGAAAGAAATAAAAAAATGCAGGCTTCAGCGCCGTGCATCACTCACCAGGAAACACTGCCATGGACACCACGCAGAAGAACACCGGCGCCGTCGAGGTAGCGCTGAAGATGAACTTCAATCTGTGATGAGGCTGGTGGTATGGAATGGAGTGGTGCTGTGTGACGATGGATGAGAGGTGGAGTGTGTTGGCACAGATGCGATCTCTAGAGTGGATCAGAGCGGCGTCGAACGGGTGGAATGGACTGGAACTGGACTGGAACGGGGCGGTGGAAAAAAAAACTCGCCAAGAACTGCGAGGTAGCAGTGAATATATAGAGGGTTGGGAGAAGGTCGTTCGTGGCTGGTGAGGGTGCTGCCACACCACACCGTTACCCAGCGAGCGATTCCTTCGGATCTCTCCGCAGAAGGAGCGTCAAGCGTTCCATCAAATTTAAAATTTGAACTTGAAGCTTATCCCTTCGATAATTCCTATGTACACTCACACCACGTGCATGCATGTATTTTGATTGAAACGGCAAGAGCTGCATACATGCACTCGATCGCTTCCCATTCAGAACAAGCAGGCGTGCATGCCATTTGGAACGCGCCGCACAGCTGCGTATACGAACACGTCGTACGGCCGCGTATCTCGTATACGTATATCCATATATCAAAAATAAATAAAATATCATGATAGCTAAATGGATCATGGGCCATTGGAAAGCTTAATTACTGATCATATTATTTTACGAAGCCCATTAGTAAATCACGGCCATCAAATAAGTTGGACCATATGCATATGTGCACAAATAAATTAATATTTGATTAATTATGAGCCCGCCGGTCTACCTATATGCCTCACCGGTATCTACAATTATTTAGGATATTTTGACCCAATAACACTGTCACCGTTGATTAATCCACATGCTCCTCATAGTGGCCAGCCTGCTCCAAATACTTCATCATATGAATCTGCATGGTATTTTTTAATCTGACAAATTTATAGCCAAACAAGTATATTGCATCCTGTCAACCACATACGACCACGTATTCCCGCCAGCCATCCAGCCCCGCTCGCTCCCCGGCTCCCACGTGCAATACGCAGCGTGATGCTCACCCTCTGTGGACTCGGCATCCTACCATCTGATTGGTTGCACGCTTTTTGAACAGTGAAAGATGCAAATGCTATTGATCTTCCGAAAGTCCAATAAGAATTGCGGGACGTGGGCAGCTCAGCAGCTGGGCCTCATGTTGGTTGGCTGTTGCCTAGCCTAGAGCCCCGAACGAACAGCCCATCTAAATCCCCCATGCATGGATCCACTGCTTCTCCGGGGTTCAATTTCTCAGTGAAAGATTTTTGAAATTTTAGTTTTCTCAGTTTTACCAATGGGCACCGGTAAATTACGTTACCAGTCAAAATTTTTGAGAATTTCAAATTACCCCACCCAAAACAGCCTACCCAATTAGAAATGACTAGCCAATCAACCCGTGCGTTGCATGGGTACGTAGGATATGCATATTTAGATGGCAATGTATTTATTTCTTTTGCTGTTATGGTTTGGGAATGAGCACAATATAGAATTTTATAAGTTCTAAATTATATAATAATCTTTGATATGAACTCAAAGGTACATGCGCCTATGATTGACACCGATGAGCTTGCCTAATTTGTGAGCATTAGATAGGACGAATAGTTGATTCTTGTCTCCTTGTTTCGGTGAAAACAAACGTCGAAGACGGAAAATAATAAATATGCACACAAGAAGCACACATATCCGAGAACCATATATTTCATTAATTCTTTCTTGAATTTACAAAATACATGATCATCGAGACTAAGTCTTCGTTTGTCTTCAGCGTCATGCTTAAAGAGAGGTCTGACTATGTAGAGATTGCGTAGTTCGCTGATTCACAGGGCCTATAAATTAGGCGCGACCGGTTAATTACATCCGCAGAGCGAGTCTGCGGAAAACCTCCGATTAAGCCGCGCTTTCAATGGTCGTCGTCAAATAAGTCATCTGCTGATCGTCCATATGCGACATATGGTATAGAAATATTGTTGGTGGAATTCATGTGACGTGGGTGGCTTGATACGCCGAAACCCGGTCAAAACTGTCCATCGCCACGTCGCAGTAAACGAAATAAATTGTTGATACAGGGGAGTGACTTTCACCTCGTCGGTGCCCAGTCATGCTTGCCCGGCTTCATCAAACACGGATGTAAGTGTTGCCTTTGCCTCGTCGATGCCCAGCAACGATGTATCCGATCCCGTTTTTTAAGGACGTGTCAGTGGAATAGTGACCCAACCTCGTCGGCATATACTCGAAATTCTGTCTAGCCTCGTCGGCACTAGACATGTTGGGGTAAAACATATGCAGACCGCAAATTGCGGAAACACATGAACGATGCTCGCAGGATGAATGATTTTCTGAGGGCCTTTCGGCTTGCAGAATAATAAAAGACTTGGTCAATAAAAAGAGCAAATAATTGCCTTTTGCTTTTACGGATATCGGCACAATACTCATGCTCGCATAGTACAGTAGCAGGTATGTCAGCAATGATGTATCCGATCCCGCTATTTGGGACGTGTCGGTGGAATAGTGACCAGCCTCGTCGGCACTTCTCGAAATTCGTCTAGCCTCGTCGGCGCTAAACATAATTAGTAGAGAGTTATGGTGAGCGAGGACTTGTTTGCCTTGCACATGCGCTGAGCCATGCGTGTGGCCTTTTGGAACTTTGCATTGATAAAACGATTGGTAAACCTTTAATAAATCACAATGAATTATTTACACGACTGTACAGTCGATGGCCAATAAATAACGTAGACGCACGATGAAACTTAGTACGTAGCAATTCCGCTTCTTGACGAGGCTCCTATGCTCTAAACTTTGACATTATATTTGAGCTTTATTAACACGGCCGACACCGACTGTATAGTCGATGGCCAATAAAAAACGTAGACGCACGATGCAACTTATTTCGTAGCACTTCCGGTCCTTGACGAGGCCCGATGCTCTAAGCTTTGACATCATGTTTGAGCTTTATTAACACGGCCGACACTGACTGTACAGTCGATGCCCAATAAATAATGTAGACGCACGATGAAACTTATTTTGTGCACTTCCGGTCCTTGACGAGGCCCCGATGCTTTAAACTTTGACATCATGTTTGAGCTTTATTAACACGGCCGACACCGACTATACAGTCGATGGCCAATAAATAACGTAGACGCACGATGTAACTTATTTCGTAGCACTTCCGGTCCTTGACGAGGCCCCGATGCTCTAAACTTTAACATCATGTTTGAGCTTTATTAACACGGCCGACACCGACTATACAGTCGATGGCCAATAAATAACGTAGACGCACGATGCAACTTATTTTGTGGCACTTCCGGTCCTTGACGAGGCTCCGAGGTTCTAAATTATATTTGAGCTTCAAAGCTTCAGTACAGAATCGGAGCTTCCTTGAAAAATCGGGCTTCAGTACAAACTCAAAGCTTCAGTGCAAAATCGGAGCTTCAGTATAAACTCAAAGCTTCAATGGTAATCTTGAGTAATCTTCAGTAATATTCTTGAAACAAGCGTAGATGAAACGCGTTGATCAACGGGAACTCGGCAACAATCCGAACTCTCTCGTACCTTGCTGGAATGCGATGACGGGAGCCCGACAGCATGTTTGAGCCTCGCCGTATTTCATGGGAGTGAACCGGGCAAAAGAACTCATCGAGAATATTATGGCAAATTAAACAAAATATAGAACCTCATAAACATGTTGTACGATCTTTTCATGGCAAGAATATAACTATGTTTATTTTAATTTAAGCTTATCACATAGCACGTGAATATATTTCCAATCTCAGAAACTCCTAGCGTATGACATGTTAATAGATAATAAAATCAATTAATCCACTTATTCTAATCTCCCATCATCATGACGCCAGATCAATGAGATCTATTCAGATGTGCTCATACAGCAGATTAAAGATCTGTAAGCATATATATGTCCTAGTGTCCTCAATGTACTATGTGACAGATCGCAGGCATGCAAACATATGGTTAATTAATTCTAATCTACGGCAGATCAACAAGACATGCACATGCTCTAATCTTATCACATTGCATCAGATTGAACGAACGTAAACATAATCATTCTAATCAGGCTCTAATCCCACATATTAACGGAACCTAGATATTCCATTCTAGTCTGCTCATATATAGATTAAAAGGACAAGCGTCAATATATATCCTAATCTCCCAAGCCAGCAGATTAAAAAGAACGTACGCTCCTTCTGATCTAATCTAATCCCGGTAGATTGAATAAGACATGCATGGATGTACATATTCTAATCTCAAAGCAATATCATTCTAATCTAACCACGATAGATTGAAAATAACATGATGTGTTTATTCTAATCTGAATAAAATCTCATGGTAGTAGATTATAAAATACTCACAAGGGAAGGTAACTGATGACGAGCTGCGCGCAAGGCGTTGTCGTCATCCGGCGACCGAAGGCTCGGCGAAATTTGACAGCAGGATGTTCAGTGCGGGTTGATTGCTTTTTCATCGGCGGCAGGGTGTGCTGGCGTTCTTGACGGCGGCAGCCTCTCGACATGGTGAACGGAACGGCTTCCGGTGCTGGGTATGGAACGGCACGGCATGGCCCTTTGTTGTGCTGGGTGCGGCATCGGCAGCGGTGACGAGTCGACGGCATGTATTGCAAGATCGTTACCGGCGGCGTATATATATGCTGCAGCGGCATAGATGTATGGCCAGGCCATGGCGGCCTCTCCTCTTTCTGGACGATGGCCTCTGTTTATATAGGCCAGAGCCAGCAGCCCTGGAGTTGGAAGCTTGTTCCGATCGGTCTCTGAACCCTAACGAACTCCAAAATTTGCATAGATCGGACTCTACCTCCAACAGGCAGGCTAGCTTCTGGATTAGTACGGTTGGGCCTTTTCTCTAAAAGAGAACAGCTCACGTAATTCTTAGAAGGCCAGGATTACATTAGAACAACGTGCTCAAAATTTATCTCCACTTTGATATTACCAGTGGGCCGGTGTACGTACGCTCCAAAGCTTAAGCTGGCCGAGTCCACCAACAAATTAGCCTCTGATTAGCGTGGCTGGGCTTCATATCCAATCGACATGCCTTTAAATACTCCATCAACTCTCACGTAGTTTATCATTCCACTCTTTTTCCTTTGTATTTACTATTCTGCAAAAGCTTCGAACTTAGCTTCAAAGTGCCCCAAAACACTGTATATACTCTCTAAATAAATTAGAGTTTAGTCCCACAAGTTGTAGGCTTAACCCATATTGATAATGCACGGCTTAAAAAAACATATTATATGATTTTTTTACCATCAAACACTTCTTACTACAGTTTGCCTCCTAATCCAAAGGAAATTGTAAAATATAAGAGCATGTTAGACTGTTTTTTTATAATGGAATTAGAAATTGTTAATTCAATTGCAAATGATTTTTTTATAACATGAGTGAGATGGGATATTTAGATGAGCACTTGCAACTTTTATCTTAGAGAGTTGATTCAGCGCCTTCTCTCTTTATATTGGCAGGTCAGTAGCCTATTCGCTCTATACCTAGGACCTTATGTTTCGTTAATAGCTTTATGTGTAAATGGCATTAACACATCTGGTTGTTTTATCCATTTACCTGTGGCCAAAGCCTATTGATGATAGTTCCTTGATCCATCTATGTTGTGCCTTTGGAAAGAATGCGGTAAAAGTGCTACCTTTCCAACCTAACAATCTTTTTATCCATCTCATCTTGTGGTTTGGTAGCTCAGCACACATGTTTTTCTCTTATACTGTGATGTGATTTTGTTTATAATTGATAATTTATTTGCCAATTGTATTGCAATAAAAAACAAATCTTGCCATTTAATAGCCTCATTGGCCGTGTGTGGTCACAGAGGCAGGAAAATTTTCCTTTGTCTAAAAATATAATAGCCTTGTTTGTGCCACTATAATATATATAAACTAACTCATTGTAAACGTAAGTTATGTGCCACTGTAAGGATTAAATATCAAAACATATATACAGGAGCGAAGGTACTAAAAAAAATCTCTGATGGTGCACAACACTTCTGCACGCCACCCTAGCTCTTGGCATCGCTCCTGCATGCATCCAAGTAGAGTAATTGTTTCACATTGGTTGAACTATTGCATTACATCAATGGAAGAACGTGGTTAACTCCATACTGAGTGAAAGTGGATGATTAAAAAATGCCATCAATATTTGGTAGTATAAAAATAGTAATATGCAGATTTATTTATTAATTTGTACCTGTATATAGATGCATCGTGTGCAACTGCTTCCATGTATATAGATGCATCATGTGGCAACTGTTTCCAGTGTTCTATGCAACATGTTTAAAAAAAAGTCCTCTTGATCGGCTGGAATTTATGTAGTTACATGGCATATTAAATTTAAGAAAGGAGGACAAACCGGAACCTAGCTGATCTAGAGAACCTTTGAAGGTTGCATCCAACCATTTGGGGTTTTAAACATAAGGAGGGGGCTTGAATTGGCCTTCTCATTTAATTTAATAAAGCTCTTAATTTATGGTATGATTATGAATGTGAAGGCTAATAATATTTGGTTGTTTATACATGTTGTGGTTGCTTTTTTGTTTTCATGTGTGCTGGGAGAGCCTCCTCTTCATGTAAGATGGATAATAGTTTCTGAAATTCAGATACTGCAAACAACACCTCTCTTACAACAAAGCTATGTTATCGATCAGTCTAGATTAATTTTAGAAGGAGCAGCTAGCATTCTTTCACTGCATGCAGACGCAGGGGTGCCATGACTCATGATTGGACACGATGGCTAGAGGTGGAGGACGTACCGCTGGTGTAGTATGTAAACGATATATGTACCAGCCACTCTGCATGTCCCTAGGTGCCTTTGGGGTCCTGGGGTTTGATGGCGATGTCCTGTGGGTTGAGCCCCTTCTTGACCCATCGCCGATGAAGCCCTTGCCTATGGGACCCAAGTGGCCAAGCCGCCCTTGTCCAGGGAGTTGCCGGAGACAATGTCGTGTGCTGTCTACGGAGACCACCGCCGTGTACGCGAGAAGCGACTAAAAGTAGGGCGCCGCCGCCGTCGTGTGTTGTCAACGAAGAATTAGATTTTTGTAGTTTAGACTACGTAAAGATGGATTGAACCTATAGATTAATTCGTACATGGCATAGGTGGGTAATTTTGAAGCAATTTCTCGAGGTTATTCTAGACAGTTAGATCCTATTGCTATTATCATTAATGATAATTATAAATAGCTAAAATGATGGCCAGATATTTCTCTTTTTTGTGTGAATTTTTAGGATTTCTCTATTTTTCTAGAGTCTTTCGTGAGAATCAACCGTAGAGGCCCCAAAATGAGCCTCTAATTAGCAACAGTAAGATTCTTCTAGGGTTGTTTTTGTCTATTGCTTGTGAGCATTTATGTCTCTTTTGTTAGTTTAGGTTGATGTGTATATATTATAGATAAATCATGTCAAAAAAATTTGAATTTTTTAATTTTAAATGAAATTTTACTGAAATTTCTGAAACCAGTTTTACTAGTGACCCTGCCTAGCACACAGCAGGTAATCAGCAGAAGATGGAGATAAGATTTCACTGCAAATGGCATCGGTTACAAGGGATTTTAATTACAGAGGAAATTACCAGATAATGTTTAGGAAATCTGGTGTCACATCATGGTAGATGGATCATGGTCATGGGGTCTTGTCCTTTAGACCCTTGAGCGTGCCTAAGATACCTACAAGTGCACCAATGGCGGAGAAGACAGCAACGATGGTCTTCATATTCTTGTAAACGAACGCGTGCAGCCTGGTCTGCACCCGCCTGGTGACCCTGTAATTTTCGATTTCCTGCATGGTGCGGAGGTACCTGGACCCGACGCGCAGGTCCTGCATGCTGGTGAAGAAGTCGAGCGCCTCCTTGTTGGTGAGCCCTCCTCCTCCCTGCAGCACATGCTTCGTCCCCAGCTCGTGCACGTCCTCCTCCTTGTCCACCAGCATGGCGAGCAGGAGCAGGTACGAGCACACGGCCGACTCCTCGTCCTCCGCCGCGTGGAAATCCGAGGTCGTGCACAGCTCCAGCGCCGCCATGTTGATCAGCCAGCTCGCGCGCGAGCGGTTCAGCGACAGCGGAGGGAGGGAGAGCTCCGGGAAAAGGGTCCCCTTGTTCTTGAGGCCCATCTGGATGAGCTCCGTTGCCTTCCTGTTGGCCGTGAGCGCGATGCCCATCTCGGCGACCTCCATGGCGCTCACGGAGAATGATATGGATTTGGTCGGCGGCAGACTGCACGGCTCCGTGCCGCTTGCTCCGACGAGGTAGTACCGGAAGAGGCCGAGGAGGTGGGGTGGCTCGTAGGTGTCGTCCAAGACCGTAGTAGGGTTTCCTTCTTCGTCTCCGGTGGTAACCCTGACCCTGTCCTGCAGCTGCAGACAGTCTTTCAAGCTGTCGATGAAGTCCTCCAGGGGCACCGGCCGGAACCTCATGACGGCCTGCACCACCGACCAGGGCAGCTGGTTCTCCAACAGCAGCACGTCGTGGGTGATGTCCTTGTCGTTGGCGTCGAAGAAGCTGCACAGCGACGCGTCCATCACGTCGCGGCCGGCGTACGAGAGCATGAACTGCACCAGGAAGCAGGCGTCGTAGAACATCATGGGCAGGAAGTCGTCGTCGGCGAGACCGGCCACCGCGTCCTGGTCGTAGAGGTGGCGGGCGTCGCCGGCCACCGAGAGCACCGCGTCGTACATCTCCTGGACTGAGTGGCCGCCCGACTCCACGATGCACTGGTACGCGGCCACATGCTTCACTTTCTCCGCCGCGTTGAGGTCGTCACGGCCATGGTGGTATGGCCCGATGGACACCATTGTCGGCGTGGTGTAGTATACATTGGATGCTAGGAAAATGCCGGGAGGGTACCTGTGCATCTTCCTCGTCGTCATGCTGATATCGACCTTGAACTCGCTCGCTCTTTCCTCAAACACATCGATCGGATCCACGTGAATCCGATCGGCGGGGATCTTCTTCATTTCCATATTCTGAAAATCGACCTCAAATTCCTGCTGTGCTGCTTTCTCGGTCATCATCGGATCATCGTACTTCTGTGTGGTTGTTGGTGCACACTCAACCAGCTGCTTCTCGCCGGTAGACGATCTAGGGACGACGACAGGTGTGTGGTGGAGGCAGCTGCCAGCAGATAGCTCAGTGGACACATACTCGACAGGGAAACCATGAGCCCATACGGCAGCTGGTTCCACTGTCCAATTGGACAGCTGAAAGCCGTATGGTACCCATTCTTGATCACCCTTCCTCCATGCTCTCCAATCGGCCACCCAGCTGAGACTATTTCCTGCAAGAAACACTGTATTACAAGAGTTAAAAAAATGAAGGCTAATGAAATGGGAGAAACATACGCAGAGTAGCAGTTACCAAGAGAACGAATAAGAGGGAAGAGAAAGGGAAGACTTCTTGGCTTACTGCAGAGGAAGCATAGCTTACTCTTTCCACTTATACCTAGCACATGCATGCATACAAAGACCAGCTGGGCATGACCATGACGTTTTTTTTTCTATCCATTCACTCGAAGTGATCGATCACGATGGCCTATGTATTGAACATATACTAATTAAAATGGATATACTGGCAGATATGCATGTTGATTCTGTTCGTGTACTTTTATCCATGCAAAGTAACTGGCCATGCATGTAAAGTTCCCCCATACCTAACACCACTACAGGATGGATCTTGTTCCTGAGCGGGAAAATTTGCTCTCACAAGCTCGACCTGTGCCATAAGGTGTCGGTGTGTTCCACAAGTTTAACAGTCTACAGTAGTTGGTCCCTCCCAAGATAAAACTATTGCCCCTCGTGGCCTCATCTCACTACATATGCAACTGAATTCCCTTCTTTTCTTTCATCACATGCATACAGTGTACAGCAAAAAAGTACATTCATATTTCCAACGGTTGATCTTAGTCTCGTCGTTCCCAACTTCCAGCTGTTCAATGCCATCGCACACCAATCTTGAAGTTCTCCTATATGTTTTGGCCCTGCATTGCTAAACTAATAATTAATATATACAGACTAGCTAGGTAGCTGGCTCGTGGTTCAGGTGGCTCAGAATTAATTATGAATGATTCTTTACGATATACTCCTACTTACGTATACATCGATGTGACCGTGCGCGGCGCACGCGTGGGCCGAAAGGCCGAGACCACCCCAGCCCAGACTTCTTTTCCCCGCGGGCCGAATCCAACAAAAGTGCATTTCCACCCCTTGAACTATTTTTCAAAGATTTAATCTATCCTTCTCCACTAAATACTTCGTATCTTCTCCGTTTTAACTCCGATTTAGGCGATTCTTGCGCTAAAATTCATCTAAAATCAAGCTCTATCTATCCATATACTTTTTACAGTCTTTTTCCTAGCCCAAAGATGCCGTCATGCCACCATAACACCATCCTACACCCAGTTAGTGCTTCACATTGGTCCCACAAATTTTCTAAGCCTGGTGATTGATTTCATATTTCTCCTACTCTCTACAAACTCAAAAGGCTCCTGTCTTGGTCTTTCCAACCCTCTGTTTAGATGATGACGATCCCAAAAATCATCTAAAAGCCATCCCACTTGCATTTCATCAAGTTTCACTGCTTTGTCTCTATCTTCCACAAAAGTCATTCCATCCGTCATCATCATGCGACCGCCACCCCTTCGGCGTCACCGCCTTCACACCACCGTTCCACCACTCTTACCTTGGCACCTCCATAACTACCATTACTAAGCCCACAAGCTTGCCCGAAGGCTCGCTGCACAAACCCGACCGCTTGAAATAATATCGCCAATAAGAACTCCCAGATAATCCTTGTCTTCTCCATCCAAACTTCATTCATGGCTTTTCCTTCACCCAAAACCTGTTGATCTTATATTGTACCTTGATTTGTGTGTTTTCTTTGTTTATGCACGTAGGCTACATCGGAGAGATAGATCGGCCCGGTCCCCGGGACGTTCGACCTGGCAACCGAAGCAAGCATGTCGCCCATGCAGCAACCGCTTTATCTTGAAGTTGAAAGGCAAGTCCACTGGAATCTTCACTTGATGCATAAATATCTTATAAATTGCAAACACAACCCTTGTCTTGATAATCACAGAACGACTTGCATGTTTTGCTTGCTAAAGTAACCCAGTAGAATATATAACCACCTAAGCCAATCCTAGATGTAGCGTGCATACGTGGGCTCGCTAATTTAATTATCTATCGTAATCTTAATATTATATTTGGGATTATGGTTATGAAATATGATGGACATGGGAATGTGGATGAGTGGGTGTGATTTTGGAAAATGGGAAGAACCTGGCAACCGACCTTATCAGAATACGGCTTCAGCCGAAATAACCATTTTAAGGGCAGGGTATGAAGGGTAATTGCAACTCGCGATTACCCCAGGTCTCGGACTTCGTGGAGAAGGCTGAGAATGTGGATGCTCGTAGTATCGAGCAATGAAAAGTGAGGAATGGTTCTACCCACGCTCTGCAAGGACCAAGTTGATTTTCATCTTATCTAACTCTTTTAGTACAACCACCCGCTCTGTATGAGGTAGTGGCTCGGCCTGAGCTAGAGTGGATAGTCTGGTAACTGCCGTGTTGGCGCATAAGGGCTAAGGAAAAGGGTTGTGTGTCATGGGAGTGTCATGGGACACTGGAATAACTAGGTGGCCTGGATCCCTAAAGCACTGCTAGACGATGAAATAATTACAACGGCTTGGTTTGGAATTCGGGCGTTTACAATGGTAAATTGCCGTTGATCCAACTCATGGGTCATAGTACAACTCTGGCCAGTAGTAAAATCTATTTGAATAGTCTGTGTCCAATGGTATGGATATGTTATGGCTTGGTTCCTCAATTAGCTTTTTCATAAAAATTGTGGGTTTGGCTTGGAATAAAATGGGTATGGTTTTGGTTCAGCAGTGGATGCTGGGTGCTACTGAGGTAAAAACTCAGTAGTAGTGTGGAAAATGGTGCTGGAATGGCATGAGCCACAATGGCAAACCCTTATGGGAAAAACCTCGTTTCCAGAAAGGATAAAACATGGAAGCTATCTCAAACCCTGTGTACAAAATCTTACTTTATGCTAAAATATCGTAAGCTCCAGAAATATCCTGCATGTAGTGTTAGTCTTACCCCAACTTTTTATAGAGGAAGGTGGGTTTGCGGAGTACGTATGTATTCACCTTTGCTTTGTTGATGTTTTTTAGAGAAAATGAAGTCACCGTATACGTGCTCGAGTAAGGGCTATGACTTGTTTTCCAACCATGTCATGTGGAAGTTGGGCCTACGTTTTAATTTCCACTGCTTAGTTTCCAGGGCTGTGCCCCTGCGCTGTCTAACCTGTTAGGACGGATTTGTATCTCTCTAATGTAAGAATGTGATTACCAACTCCTAGGATTAGTAATAAAGCGCATTTTATTCCCATTACGGAAGTGGAGAGCTTCAGATACCAAAAGGCATTCTTAAGAAATTAGATTTCTATAGATCTGACTTCTTTTGGCAAGGTGACAATCATAGAAGAAAAATATAGACTAACCAAATATGGTCTTCTATGTCTTCCAAAGGATCAAGGAGGCTTAGGAATCCTAAATTTAGAAGCACATAACGCATGTTTGCTTAGTAAATGGTTATATAAATTAATTAATGAAGATGGGATATGGCAACAACTTCTTAGAAAGAAGTATTTGAAAAATAAGACCATTGGTGAGGATTTTTGGAAACGGGGAGACTCGCATTTTTGGTCTGAATTAATGAAAGTAAAAGCCCAGTTTATGGATCTTTCTACTTTTCAAGTTCACAATAGCTTACAAACAAGATTTTGGGAGGACAAGTGGTTAGGAAACTTTACCCTCAAAGAACAATATCCATCTTTATTCAATATTGCCAGAAAGAAACATAGTTCAGTTGCTCATGTCCTTAGCACAAATCCTCTTAATATTTCTTTTAGCAGGGATTTGGTGGGTGATAAACTTATTAAGTGGGATGAATTGGTGGCGAGGGTTGCTTTGGTCCAATTAGATGGACAACAAGATAAAGCTATTTGGAGCCTTACTAAACATGGACAGTTCCCTGTTAAGTCTTTATATATTTTTTAGTGAACCAAAGCGTCTTACCCCTCAATAAAAAATTATGGAAATTGAAGTTGCCTTTGAAAATTAAGATATTTGTTTGGATCTTAATGAAAGGTGTAATTTTAACGAAAGACAATCTTAAGAAACGCAATTGGAATGGAGATGATGGTTGTTGATTTTTAACCAGAAGGACACAATCTAACATTTATTTTTGACTGTCATGTAGCAAGATTTGTTTGGAGAATTGTTCAAGTTGCTTTTAGTTTAAAGCCCCCCTCTAACGTAAGCTGTTTTGTTGGTACTTGGTTTGAACAAGTAGACCCAAACATACGCCTTTTACTTTGTATAGGTGCAAGCGCAATTGTATGGTCCATCTGGCTATGTAGAAATTATTCCGTTTTTTACAAGAAGATATTATATTTTTATTTGCAGGTTATTTTTAGGGCTACATACTGGACAACGTTCTGAAGTCTACTTCAAAGGGAGGATGGCAGAAACCTTTTGAAGTGGGCATGCTGCTTGCTAGAGACGGTGGTTTTCGAGGAGTTCGCGAAGAATGGTATACTGTCATCCAGGAGGCTTTGTGCTTGAGAAAATCTTTCTATTATAAGTGCTCTTTTTTTAAGACATTGCTCTAGACTTGTTCTTACTTTGATTAAGTGCAAAACTTATGCAGATACTGAAATAAAAATCCATTTTCTAAAAAAAAATCACATATTCTTAAAATAGTTTTTCTTCTACTTAGTATTTTAATTTACTTTAGTTTCGAAACATGATCGTGTATTCTTGACAATTGGTAAACTTATTCATTTATTCTTGAGTCATGACTCATGGCAATTGCTTCTTTCAGTTCAGCGCATGTATTGTCGGCAACGTGTATACTAATTTTTAGAACAAAATACGCACTCAATATTTGAAGTTGGCAATACATATCACATAGGTCTCCGAACTTTTTATTAAACCATAAATTTGGGTCCCTAAACTTGGTCGGCTGTGTCCCAAAACTGCTATCCTATCTCTCCAAAAGGGGTTTAGGAGTTGGGTATACGGAAGGTTCATCTCGATCACTCTTCTATTTTCCTCGTATACAATTGCTATTCCTGGCAATTGTAAAGATGACCATTTATTCATGAGTCATGGCAGTTGCTTCCTTCAGTTCACCGCATGTATAGTCTGCGATGTTTGTATAGCATTTTTCTTTTAGTTCAGCGCATGTGAGGCAAACTCACGCGCCGCAAAGAGGCGAGGAAGTGTGTGTGTGGGGGGGGGGGGAGGTTTCCTATATATCTTGTGAAAGGTAACTAATCTATGTATCTTTAAGGCCCACAATGCCCATTTAATCTATTTGCTTTAGCCCATCAATACAAACCATAGTTCATACATGCTATTAATTATTTTTATATTTCATTTTTCTGATATACCATATTTAGTAGATAATGTCTTTGTATGTTTATATTGATGCTTCAATATTTTTTTATACTTGATTCAACAATCTTTGATACCTACCTCAACATTTTAGACAAACTAATCCAACATTTCATGTGAAAAATGTTGAAGCACTGTATAAGAAATGTTGAAGTCATATATTCCAAATGTTGATTTTAACAAATAATTGAAATATATTCATATTAGATCTGATTGTACTGGATTAATTTTAATCATCATTATGATTCAAACAGATTCTAGAATAGACTTATAATTAATGGGGAAATTAGAATTAAAGTTTGAAAAGATACTTTGGTACCGTATGGAAAAAAATAGTATTGTTTTCGTGTGAGAAAATACGGTTAGATTCTCTCGGCGTAATGGCGTAAAATAATATATTTTTGCGTGCCAGTATATGATTGTATACAAATACATCAATAGACACATTACACATAGACACGATTAAAATAGGAAACTTGCATCTTTATTCACTCCGATGGCATTTTTACAAGTTTCCTTTCTTTTGTACATATCCCTGCATAACGCCATAATTCACAGGCAATTGCATAATTCCTGAATTCCAGAGCCTCGCAAGAACTCTAGTTAATTACATGTGCAGCGTCAAGCCTACAGAAAACCTCCGATTAAGCTCTGTCATATAGTCATTATGGCCAACCTATCCTGTGCTCCATATGCACTGCATAAAAAAAATAATAACGCCAAGCAAAGGAGTTGCCGGCTGACTTAATGCTATAATTTGTGATACATGAAATTTAGCCAAAAGCTCTGTGTGTGCTGTGTGTTCGGCCTCGTCGGTCACGAACGTAGTGTCCAGCCTCGTCGGTTATGACGAAAAAAAGATATTCTCCGCCTCGTCGGTGTCAGAGAATAATAGATGAATTTTGTTCGGCCTCGTCGGTCACGAACAAAATGCGTCCAGCCTCGTCAGTCGGGACGTTCCGGCCTCGTTGGTCCAGAAATAATGAAGATAAATCGGTGAGTTGAGACTTTTGGCCAAAACACCGGCATCGCAGAACATAGCATTTTGTCTAGCCCGGCTCTCCTCATATAGCGTGCCTGCGATGGGGTTTAGATCACCCGCAACATAAATTAATCTCATAGCGATGGTTCCTGTTGACCTGCAACATAAATATGTATGTGCCACTGGAACGTCGGTTTTAAATATCTCCAGACCTGCAAAAATCAATTCCTACCGGCACTAGTTTTGTAGATTTATCATCAATGATTTTCAAGACACATTGAGTGTTGTTGCCGGTATTGATCTCTCTCCTCCAGTCGATTTGTGCCTGCAAGATAATTACAGCGGATGCTGCCAACTTGATCTCGTCCTGTTATCACAGGAACCTGCAAGGCGTATGAGATCTGCGCCACCTCCCTGTCGATTTGTACCTGCAAAATACGTGCACGTATGTGGCACTGCTTTGATCTCGTCTCCTGTTACTACGATCCAAGGGGTGCATGATCGCACTGATCCTGAAACGATGTGTTCCTGCCAAGAAAGAGAATAGAGAAAAGAAAGAAATAAAAAAATGCAGGCTTCAGCGCCGTGCATCACTCACCAGGAAACACTGCCATGGACACCACGCAGAAGAACACCGGCGCCGTCGAGGTAGCGCTGAAGATGAACTTCAATCTGTGATGAGGCTGGTGGTATGGAATGGAGTGGTGCTGTGTGACGATGGATGAGAGGTGGAGTGTGTTGGCACAGATGCGATCTCTAGAGTGGATCAGAGCGGCGTCGAACGGGTGGAATGGACTGGAACTGGACTGGAACGGGGCGGTGGAAAAAAAAAACTCGCCAAGAACTGCGAGGTAGCAGTGAATATATAGAGGGTTGGGAGAAGGTCGTTCGTGGCTGGTGAGGGTGCTGCCACACCACACCGTTACCCAGCGAGCGATTCCTTCGGATCTCTCCGCAGAAGGAGCGTCAAGCGTTCCATCAAATTTAAAATTTGAACTTGAAGCTTATCCCTTCGATAATTCCTATGTACACTCACACCACGTGCATGCATGTATTTTGATTGAAACGGCAAGAGCTGCATACATGCACTCGATCGCTTCCCATTCAGAACAAGCAGGCGTGCATGCCATTTGGAACGCGCCGCACAGCTGCGTATACGAACACGTCGTACGGCCGCGTATCTCGTATACGTATATCCATATATCAAAAATAAATAAAATATCATGATAGCTAAATGGATCATGGGCCATTGGAAAGCTTAATTACTGATCATATTATTTTACGAAGCCCATTAGTAAATCACGGCCATCAAATAAGTTGGACCATATGCATATGTGCACAAATAAATTAATATTTGATTAATTATGAGCCCGCCGGTCTACCTATATGCCTCACCGGTATCTACAATTATTTAGGATATTTTGACCCAATAACACTGTCACCGTTGATTAATCCACATGCTCCTCATAGTGGCCAGCCTGCTCCAAATACTTCATCATATGAATCTGCATGGTATTTTTTAATCTGACAAATTTATAGCCAAACAAGTATATTGCATCCTGTCAACCACATACGACCACGTATTCCCGCCAGCCATCCAGCCCCGCTCGCTCCCCGGCTCCCACGTGCAATACGCAGCGTGATGCTCACCCTCTGTGGACTCGGCATCCTACCATCTGATTGGTTGCACGCTTTTTGAACAGTGAAAGATGCAAATGCTATTGATCTTCCGAAAGTCCAATAAGAATTGCGGGACGTGGGCAGCTCAGCAGCTGGGCCTCATGTTGGTTGGCTGTTGCCTAGCCTAGAGCCCCGAACGAACAGCCCATCTAAATCCCCCATGCATGGATCCACTGCTTCTCCGGGGTTCAATTTCTCAGTGAAAGATTTTTGAAATTTTAGTTTTCTCAGTTTTACCAATGGGCACCGGTAAATTACGTTACCAGTCAAAATTTTTGAGAATTTCAAATTACCCCACCCAAAACAGCCTACCCAATTAGAAATGACTAGCCAATCAACCCGTGCGTTGCATGGGTACGTAGGATATGCATATTTAGATGGCAATGTATTTATTTCTTTTGCTGTTATGGTTTGGGAATGAGCACAATATAGAATTTTATAAGTTCTAAATTATATAATAATCTTTGATATGAACTCAAAGGTACATGCGCCTATGATTGACACCGATGAGCTTGCCTAATTTGTGAGCATTAGATAGGACGAATAGTTGATTCTTGTCTCCTTGTTTCGGTGAAAACAAACGTCGAAGACGGAAAATAATAAATATGCACACAAGAAGCACACATATCCGAGAACCATATATTTCATTAATTCTTTCTTGAATTTACAAAATACATGATCATCGAGACTAAGTCTTCGTTTGTCTTCAGCGTCATGCTTAAAGAGAGGTCTGACTATGTAGAGATTGCGTAGTTCGCTGATTCACAGGGCCTATAAATTAGGCGCGACCGGTTAATTACATCCGCAGAGCGAGTCTGCGGAAAACCTCCGATTAAGCCGCGCTTTCAATGGTCGTCGTCAAATAAGTCATCTGCTGATCGTCCATATGCGACATATGGTATAGAAATATTGTTGGTGGAATTCATGTGATGTGGGTGGCTTGATACGCCGAAACCCGGTCAAAACTGTCCATCGCCACGTCGCAGTAAACGAAATAAATTGTTGATACAGGGGAGTGACTTTCACCTCGTCGGTGCCCAGTCATGCTTGCCCGGCTTCATCAAACACGGATGTAAGTGTTGCCTTTGCCTCGTCGATGCCCAGCAACGATGTATCCGATCCCGTTTTTTAAGGACGTGTCAGTGGAATAGTGACCCAACCTCGTCGGCATATACTCGAAATTCTGTCTAGCCTCGTCGGCACTAGACATGTTGGGGTAAAACATATGCAGACCGCAAATTGCGGAAACACATGAACGATGCTCGCAGGATGAATGATTTTCTGAGGGCCTTTCGGCTTGCAGAATAATAAAAGACTTGGTCAATAAAAAGAGCAAATAATTGCCTTTTGCTTTTACGGATATCGGCACAATACTCATGCTCGCATAGTACAGTAGCAGGTATGTCAGCAATGATGTATCCGATCCCGCTATTTGGGACGTGTCGGTGGAATAGTGACCAGCCTCGTCGGCACTTCTCGAAATTCGTCTAGCCTCGTCGGCGCTAAACATAATTAGTAGAGAGTTATGGTGAGCGAGGACTTGTTTGCCTTGCACATGCGCTGAGCCATGCGTGTGGCCTTTTGGAACTTTGCATTGATAAAACGATTGGTAAACCTTTAATAAATCACAATGAATTATTTACACGACTGTACAGTCGATGGCCAATAAATAACGTAGACGCACGATGAAACTTAGTACGTAGCAATTCCGCTTCTTGACGAGGCTCCTATGCTCTAAACTTTGACATTATATTTGAGCTTTATTAACACGGCCGACACCGACTGTATAGTCGATGGCCAATAAAAAACGTAGACGCACGATGCAACTTATTTCGTAGCACTTCCGGTCCTTGACGAGGCCCGATGCTCTAAGCTTTGACATCATGTTTGAGCTTTATTAACACGGCCGACACTGACTGTACAGTCGATGCCCAATAAATAATGTAGACGCACGATGAAACTTATTTTGTGCACTTCCGGTCCTTGACGAGGCCCCGATGCTTTAAACTTTGACATCATGTTTGAGCTTTATTAACACGGCCGACACCGACTATACAGTCGATGGCCAATAAATAACGTAGACGCACGATGTAACTTATTTCGTAGCACTTCCGGTCCTTGACGAGGCCCCGATGCTCTAAACTTTAACATCATGTTTGAGCTTTATTAACACGGCCGACACCGACTATACAGTCGATGGCCAATAAATAACGTAGACGCACGATGCAACTTATTTTGTGGCACTTCCGGTCCTTGACGAGGCTCCGAGGTTCTAAATTATATTTGAGCTTCAAAGCTTCAGTACAGAATCGGAGCTTCCTTGAAAAATCGGGATTCAGTACAAACTCAAAGCTTCAGTGCAAAATCGGAGCTTCAGTATAAACTCAAAGCTTCAATGGTAATCTTGAGTAATCTTCAGTAATATTCTTGAAACAAGCGTAGATGAAACGCGTTGATCAACGGGAACTCGGCAACAATCCGAACTCTCTCGTACCTTGCTGGAATGCGATGACGGGAGCCCGACAGCATGTTTGAGCCTCGCCGTATTTCATGGGAGTGAACCGGGCAAAAGAACTCATCGAGAATATTATGGCAAATTAAACAAAATATAGAACCTCATAAACATGTTGTACGATCTTTTCATGGCAAGAATATAACTATGTTTATTTTAATTTAAGCTTATCACATAGCACGTGAATATATTTCCAATCTCAGAAACTCCTAGCGTATGACATGTTAATAGATAATAAAATCAATTAATCCACTTATTCTAATCTCCCATCATCATGACGCCAGATCAATGAGATCTATTCAGATGTGCTCATACAGCAGATTAAAGATCTGTAAGCATATATATGTCCTAGTGTCCTCAATGTACTATGTGACAGATCGCAGGCATGCAAACATATGGTTAATTAATTCTAATCTACGGCAGATCAACAAGACATGCACATGCTCTAATCTTATCACATTGCATCAGATTGAACGAACGTAAACATAATCATTCTAATCAGGCTCTAATCCCACATATTAACGGAACCTAGATATTCCATTCTAGTCTGCTCATATATAGATTAAAAGGACAAGCGTCAATATATATCCTAATCTCCCAAGCCAGCAGATTAAAAAGAACGTACGCTCCTTCTGATCTAATCTAATCCCGGTAGATTGAATAAGACATGCATGGATGTACATATTCTAATCTCAAAGCAATATCATTCTAATCTAACCACGATAGATTGAAAATAACATGATGTGTTTATTCTAATCTGAATAAAATCTCATGGTAGTAGATTATAAAATACTCACAAGGGAAGGTAACTGATGACGAGCTGCGCGCAAGGCGTTGTCGTCATCCGGCGACCGAAGGCTCGGCGAAATTTGACAGCAGGATGTTCAGTGCGGGTTGATTGCTTTTTCATCGGCGGCAGGGTGTGCTGGCGTTCTTGACGGCGGCAGCCTCTCGACATGGTGAACGGAACGGCTTCCGGTGCTGGGTATGGAACGGCACGGCATGGCCCTTTGTTGTGCTGGGTGCGGCATCGGCAGCGGTGACGAGTCGACGGCATGTATTGCAAGATCGTTACCGGCGGCGTATATATATGCTGCAGCGGCATAGATGTATGGCCAGGCCATGGCGGCCTCTCCTCTTTCTGGACGATGGCCTCTGTTTATATAGGCCAGAGCCAGCAGCCCTGGAGTTGGAAGCTTGTTCCGATCGGTCTCTGAACCCTAACGAACTCCAAAATTTGCATAGATCGGACTCTACCTCCAACAGGCAGGCTAGCTTCTGGATTAGTACGGTTGGGCCTTTTCTCTAAAAGAGAACAGCTCACGTAATTCTTAGAAGGCCAGGATTACATTAGAACAACGTGCTCAAAATTTATCTCCACTTTGATATTACCAGTGGGCCGGTGTACGTACGCTCCAAAGCTTAAGCTGGCCGAGTCCACCAACAAATTAGCCTCTGATTAGCGTGGCTGGGCTTCATATCCAATCGACATGCCTTTAAATACTCCATCAACTCTCACGTAGTTTATCATTCCACTCTTTTTCCTTTGTATTTACTATTCTGCAAAAGCTTCGAACTTAGCTTCAAAGTGCCCCAAAACACTGTATATACTCTCTAAATAAATTAGAGTTTAGTCCCACAAGTTGTAGGCTTAACCCATATTGATAATGCACGGCTTAAAAAAACATATTATATGATTTTTTTACCATCAAACACTTCTTACTACAGTTTGCCTCCTAATCCAAAGGAAATTGTAAAATATAAGAGCATGTTAGACTGTTTTTTTATAATGGAATTAGAAATTGTTAATTCAATTGCAAATGATTTTTTTATAACATGAGTGAGATGGGATATTTAGATGAGCACTTGCAACTTTTATCTTAGAGAGTTGATTCAGCGCCTTCTCTCTTTATATTGGCAGGTCAGTAGCCTATTCGCTCTATACCTAGGACCTTATGTTTCGTTAATAGCTTTATGTGTAAATGGCATTAACACATCTGGTTGTTTTATCCATTTACCTGTGGCCAAAGCCTATTGATGATAGTTCCTTGATCCATCTATGTTGTGCCTTTGGAAAGAATGCGGTAAAAGTGCTACCTTTCCAACCTAACAATCTTTTTATCCATCCCATCTTGTGGTTTGGTAGCTCAGCACACATGTTTTTCTCTTATACTGTGATGTGATTTTGTTTATAATTGATAATTTATTTGCCAATTGTATTGCAATAAAAAACAAATCTTGCCATTTAATAGCCTCATTGGCCGTGTGTGGTCACAGAGGCAGGAAAATTTTCCTTTGTCTAAAAATATAATAGCCTTGTTTGTGCCACTATAATATATATAAACTAACTCATTGTAAACGTAAGTTATGTGCCACTGTAAGGATTAAATATCAAAACATATATACAGGAGCGAAGGTACTAAAAAAAATCTCTGATGGTGCACAACACTTCTGCACGCCACCCTAGCTCTTGGCATCGCTCCTGCATGCATCCAAGTAGAGTAATTGTTTCACATTGGTTGAACTATTGCATTACATCAATGGAAGAACGTGGTTAACTCCATACTGAGTGAAAGTGGATGATTAAAAAATGCCATCAATATTTGGTAGTATAAAAATAGTAATATGCAGATTTATTTATTAATTTGTACCTGTATATAGATGCATCGTGTGCAACTGCTTCCATGTATATAGATGCATCATGTGGCAACTGTTTCCAGTGTTCTATGCAACATGTTTAAAAAAAAGTCCTCTTGATCGGCTGGAATTTATGTAGTTACATGGCATATTAAATTTAAGAAAGGAGGACAAACCGGAACCTAGCTGATCTAGAGAACCTTTGAAGGTTGCATCCAACCATTTGGGGTTTTAAACATAAGGAGGGGGCTTGAATTGGCCTTCTCATTTAATTTAATAAAGCTCTTAATTTATGGTATGATTATGAATGTGAAGGCTAATAATATTTGGTTGTTTATACATGTTGTGGTTGCTTTTTTGTTTTCATGTGTGCTGGGAGAGCCTCCTCTTCATGTAAGATGGATAATAGTTTCTGAAATTCAGATACTGCAAACAACACCTCTCTTACAACAAAGCTATGTTATCGATCAGTCTAGATTAATTTTAGAAGGAGCAGCTAGCATTCTTTCACTGCATGCAGACGCAGGGGTGCCATGACTCATGATTGGACACGATGGCTAGAGGTGGAGGACGTACCGCTGGTGTAGTATGTAAACGATATATGTACCAGCCACTCTGCATGTCCCTAGGTGCCTTTGGGGTCCTGGGGTTTGATGGCGATGTCCTGTGGGTTGAGCCCCTTCTTGACCCATCGCCGATGAAGCCCTTGCCTATGGGACCCAAGTGGCCAAGCCGCCCTTGTCCAGGGAGTTGCCGGAGACAATGTCGTGTGCTGTCTACGGAGACCACCGCCGTGTACGCGAGAAGCGACTAAAAGTAGGGCGCCGCCGCCGTCGTGTGTTGTCAACGAAGAATTAGATTTTTGTAGTTTAGACTACGTAAAGATGGATTGAACCTATAGATTAATTCGTACATGGCATAGGTGGGTAATTTTGAAGCAATTTCTCGAGGTTATTCTAGACAGTTAGATCCTATTGCTATTATCATTAATGATAATTATAAATAGCTAAAATGATGGCCAGATATTTCTCTTTTTTGTGTGAATTTTTAGGATTTCTCTATTTTTCTAGAGTCTTTCGTGAGAATCAACCGTAGAGGCCCCAAAATGAGCCTCTAATTAGCAACAGTAAGATTCTTCTAGGGTTGTTTTTGTCTATTGCTTGTGAGCATTTATGTCTCTTTTGTTAGTTTAGGTTGATGTGTATATATTATAGATAAATCATGTCAAAAAAATTTGAATTTTTTAATTTTAAATGAAATTTTACTGAAATTTCTGAAACCAGTTTTACTAGTGACCCTGCCTAGCACACAGCAGGTAATCAGCAGAAGATGGAGATAAGATTTCACTGCAAATGGCATCGGTTACAAGGGATTTTAATTACAGAGGAAATTACCAGATAATGTTTAGGAAATCTGGTGTCACATCATGGTAGATGGATCATGGTCATGGGGTCTTGTCCTTTAGACCCTTGAGCGTGCCTAAGATACCTACAAGTGCACCAATGGCGGAGAAGACAGCAACGATGGTCTTCATATTCTTGTAAACGAACGCGTGCAGCCTGGTCTGCACCCGCCTGGTGACCCTGTAATTTTCGATTTCCTGCATGGTGCGGAGGTACCTGGACCCGACGCGCAGGTCCTGCATGCTGGTGAAGAAGTCGAGCGCCTCCTTGTTGGTGAGCCCTCCTCCTCCCTGCAGCACATGCTTCGTCCCCAGCTCGTGCACGTCCTCCTCCTTGTCCACCAGCATGGCGAGCAGGAGCAGGTACGAGCACACGGCCGACTCCTCGTCCTCCGCCGCGTGGAAATCCGAGGTCGTGCACAGCTCCAGCGCCGCCATGTTGATCAGCCAGCTCGCGCGCGAGCGGTTCAGCGACAGCGGAGGGAGGGAGAGCTCCGGGAAAAGGGTCCCCTTGTTCTTGAGGCCCATCTGGATGAGCTCCGTTGCCTTCCTGTTGGCCGTGAGCGCGATGCCCATCTCGGCGACCTCCATGGCGCTCACGGAGAATGATATGGATTTGGTCGGCGGCAGACTGCACGGCTCCGTGCCGCTTGCTCCGACGAGGTAGTACCGGAAGAGGCCGAGGAGGTGGGGTGGCTCGTAGGTGTCGTCCAAGACCGTAGTAGGGTTTCCTTCTTCGTCTCCGGTGGTAACCCTGACCCTGTCCTGCAGCTGCAGACAGTCTTTCAAGCTGTCGATGAAGTCCTCCAGGGGCACCGGCCGGAACCTCATGACGGCCTGCACCACCGACCAGGGCAGCTGGTTCTCCAACAGCAGCACGTCGTGGGTGATGTCCTTGTCGTTGGCGTCGAAGAAGCTGCACAGCGACGCGTCCATCACGTCGCGGCCGGCGTACGAGAGCATGAACTGCACCAGGAAGCAGGCGTCGTAGAACATCATGGGCAGGAAGTCGTCGTCGGCGAGACCGGCCACCGCGTCCTGGTCGTAGAGGTGGCGGGCGTCGCCGGCCACCGAGAGCACCGCGTCGTACATCTCCTGGACTGAGTGGCCGCCCGACTCCACGATGCACTGGTACGCGGCCACATGCTTCACTTTCTCCGCCGCGTTGAGGTCGTCACGGCCATGGTGGTATGGCCCGATGGACACCATTGTCGGCGTGGTGTAGTATACATTGGATGCTAGGAAAATGCCGGGAGGGTACCTGTGCATCTTCCTCGTCGTCATGCTGATATCGACCTTGAACTCGCTCGCTCTTTCCTCAAACACATCGATCGGATCCACGTGAATCCGATCGGCGGGGATCTTCTTCATTTCCATATTCTGAAAATCGACCTCAAATTCCTGCTGTGCTGCTTTCTCGGTCATCATCGGATCATCGTACTTCTGTGTGGTTGTTGGTGCACACTCAACCAGCTGCTTCTCGCCGGTAGACGATCTAGGGACGACGACAGGTGTGTGGTGGAGGCAGCTGCCAGCAGATAGCTCAGTGGACACATACTCGACAGGGAAACCATGAGCCCATACGGCAGCTGGTTCCACTGTCCAATTGGACAGCTGAAAGCCGTATGGTACCCATTCTTGATCACCCTTCCTCCATGCTCTCCAATCGGCCACCCAGCTGAGACTATTTCCTGCAAGAAACACTGTATTACAAGAGTTAAAAAAATGAAGGCTGATGAAATGGGAGAAACATACGCAGAGTAGCAGTTACCAAGAGAACGAATAAGAGGGAAGAGAAAGGGAAGACTTCTTGGCTTACTGCAGAGGAAGCATAGCTTACTCTTTCCTCTTATACCTAGCACATGCATGCATACAAAGACCAGCTGGGCATGACCATGACGTTTTTTTTTTCTATCCATTCACTCGAAGTGATCGATCACGGTGGCCTATGTATTGAACATATACTAATTAAAGTGGATATACTGGCAGATATGCATGCTGATTCTGTTCGTGTACTTTTATCCATGCTAAGTAACTGGCCATGCATGTAAAATTCCACCATACCTAACACCACTACAGGATGGATCTTGTTCCTGAGCGGGAAAATTTGCTCTCACAAGCTCGACCTGTGCCATAAGGTGTCGGTGTGTTCCACAAGTTTAACAGTCTACAGTAGTTGGTCCCTCCCAAGATAAAACTATTGCCCCTCGTGGCCTCATCTCACTACATATGCAACTGAATTCCCTTCTTTTCTTTCATCACATGCATACAGTGTACAGCAAAAAAGTACATTCATATTTCCAACGGTTGATCTTAGTCTCGTCGTTCCCAACTTCCAGCTGTTCAATGCCATCGCACACCAATCTTGAAGTTCTCCTATATGTTTTGGCCCTGCATTGCTAAACTAATAATTAATATATACAGACTAGCTAGGTAGCTGGCTCGTGGTTCAGGTGGCTCAGAATTAATTATGAATGATTCTTTACGATATACTCCTACTTACATATACATCGATGTAAAGGTGTGGATGCACATAGCATGCATGTAAAGATGCATGGTCATTACATTAAACTGAAACCGCGATCGTTAATATAAAGCATCTTTGCCTTTTGGGTAGTTAATAACAAAGGCCACACCGGATCAGCTTTATTGCAAAATTAAAAGGCATACCACACAAAGTACTCTCACTATCAAGTTATAGCTGCGGAAATGGAAGCATGCTAACGACGAGGAATTAATAATGACATAACGTTAAAGATCAAGCATGTTGCTGAATGCTAGCTGGTTGTTCTGCAATTCAGTTCTGTCGGCCAGCTGCAGCTGGTGTGGTTTTCACGAGTTATATGAATCCATTTTTGGGCGCTAACATTTTGTTCCTAACGATATATGCTTTACACTTCTACCTCTTATAGTTCCATCTTCTTTTCTATTTTTTCCAAGAACCTTGAAATATATGAACTCATTTCACCGCAATCTTTTTTTTTTCATTTTCACTGCAGATTACGCAACACCATTAGAGATAGATAGGGTTACACCAACAAATAATTTTCACGACCGGTTCCAAGTCACCCAGCAGGTCGAACAATCATAGGGAGGGCAAAAAACAAGCAGTGATAAGGATTTCCAATGCTAGTTTATTTGCCCAAGCCAATTGGCAGTGATAGACCCTCTGTCGGCACGCTATATTTTTTATTTGTTGTATCCTCAGGACAACGCTAACAGGAGAGAGCGCGACCCCTCCGCGCCGCCGCAGTCCTCCACCACTGCCTCCGGCTGCCACGCCGCCTCATCGCCCCCGCCGCCAGCGCCGCTTCCAATCCACAGCAAATCTAGTCTCCTCGCCCCCGCCTCCTCTCTAGCTCCGGCTCCAGCGGCTTTCACCGCCTCCGCCACCGCCCTCCACCACCGCCAACTAACTGAGGTGGAGAACGCCGCACCTCCTTGCCATCGCCCCCGCCTCCACCGCTGGCTTCGGCTCTAGCGGCACCCCGCCACATTCGCCACCGGCCTCCACCGCTGCTAGGTAACTGAGGTGGAGAAGGCACCCCCGCCACCGGCACCGCCCAACCGTCTTTCTCTACCACCTGCAACCGGTGTCTACCGCCGCCCTGCAGGCTCGATCCGCCACCACAGTTGGGCCGCCGGCCTCCCAGTCACCCCACCCCTAGGTCCGAAGAGCACATCACCCTCCCCGAACCCTAACCCCGGCCCGCCGGCGGCATGCGGCGCCCGTACTTAGCGGGTCGTGGGCCGCCGCCCTCAGAGTGAAGGGGAGGGGTCGTGGGTAACGTTTCTAATCCTTACATATGTTTGGGCCTAGTAGCTCTTCCCAGACAGCCTGCATGCTTGCTCGGCCCAGCTCCACCGCACGTGGATCTGGCCAAATTTGGCGCATTTGGACAAGTCTGCAAACCCACCAAGTTTGACAACACTAGAAGCTTTGACTGCTGGTACTGAGAAAGTCATCCGGTCTAAGAAACCGAGCCTATAAAAATGAAGATTAATTAAGTCAGAGCCTTCTTCTCTAATTCAAGTCATATATCAAAATAGTAGAAACAATATTTTAGCTCTAAGTACGTAAATATTGCAACAATATACAATACTAAATAAAGGCCCGTTTGAATGTGTTAGTGTTTATTTGCCGCTATTATCTCAATAAGAATCACGAATAAAAACACGATAAATTGAGGGTAACCGATTGGCAACATCAAGACCAGTGGTGGAGGACAGCCCAGAAATAAGATAAAGTTATATTAGACCTGCTAACTAATAGAAAAAATAAAAAAAGAAGAGGACAAAAGAATTTCATATCTCAAAAAAATCGAACTCGCAACATATTTGACCAATATAAGATAGGCACCTGCCATACATAGGCATAATATAACAGGGTCTTTGCCGCTGAATAAGACCATAATGATCCTATATTTATGACAAATATATATAGCCATACCAGTGGAACACTTCGTGATGGAGACACTGCACATTGTTGCAAATAAAAACAGCATCAAGCATCGCTTGGTGACAGCACTTGAACTATTTTTCAAAATGATGATTAAGACGCGTTTAATTAACCGAAAGAGACAACCAAAACAGGAAAAAAGACTTTAATTTTTTTTAGACTTGTTACAATGATTGGAAAGTACCAATCAATTGATAAGTACCAATGGTACTTTTAGGATAATTGATAGGTACCGATGGTAGTTTCATATAATTATAAATATAGAATATTTTTTACCCTTTAAACTTATAATATTAAAATTGGTACTTGGCCCACACCTTTTTTGGTATTTATCTTACTCATTGGTACTTCTTGATTAGTACTTTCTAATTTTGAAGCCATTGGATCTCATGAAATGGAGGGCTCATATTAATCCTAACCATTGTAAAAGTTGTAGTTTTTTTATAAGGGACTAAATCTACAACTATAAAAAGCTAGTTTTTCTAATACTATTTTTTTGCATGCCAATTTTTTGTGCGTAAAATAAATTCGTGGATCTGCCTCCGCATGCTAGCCTGCCGGTCAACTGCAGAAGGTGATGAACCGTACCGACGACGACCTTGCAGCATCCGGCGGCTACCGCAACAAGTTGCTGATAATTCTAGACTGCGACAGTGTACCGGCACACACAAGCACTATCCATTAGTATCTCCGTCCAGCCGTGGCCATGGCGGTCATGGCAGCCAAGATCAAGATATCGAAGAGCGTAGTTCTCCTCCTCTTCCTCGCATACCTGCTGCTGCTGTGTGTTCCCCAGGTCACCTCGCTTACTACTAGCTTCGTCTACAACTTCTCCTCCCCCGGCGTCCTCGCCAGCGCCGACATCAAATACATGTCCAACGCCACCGCCGGCAGCGACCGGATCAAGCTGACCAAGGACACGGTCTGGAGCACCGGCCGGGTGGCGTACGGGCAGTCTGTGCGGCTCTGGGACGACACCACCGGCATGGTCGCCAGCTTCACCTCCAACTTCACCTTCGCCATCAAGCCAGGGAGATGGCATGGAGTTCTTCGTCGGTGCGTACCCCTCGGTCCAGCCGCAGGACTCCAACGGCGGCTTCCTGGGGCTCGTCAACAACCCCAGCAACCCGGCCAACACCTACTTCCCTCCCACCGTCGGCGTGGAGTTCGACGCGTTCAGGAACACGTGGGACCCCGACAACACCGTCGACCACGTCGGCGTGGACGTCAACGGCATCATGGCCAAGGAGTACACGGCGCTGCCGGACGGGAGCTTCAACGGCACCATGTCGGCGTGGGTCAGGTACGACGCCAGCTCCGGAGCACTCTCGGTCACGCTTGCGTTCCTCGACCAGCCTCGCCGGGGCCCCTATAACGTCACCGCCGCCGTCGACCTCAGGGAAGCCGGGCTGCCACAGGACGCGGCGGTCGGGTTCTCCACCGCCACCGGAGACTACATCGAGTGCCACCAGATCCTCGCCTGGTCCTTCGAGTCCACCCTCGCCAGGCTCTCCGTCGTCAACGACACCGCCGGCGGCAGAACTTCAAACAATATAGGCCTAATAGCCGGGCTGACATCCACTGGGATCGTCGTGCTACTGCTTGCCATTGCCGTGGCAGCGTGGCTACGCCACCGCCGACACCTGAAAGAGACTGGTATCGACGGAGACATGATGGACCACAAGTTTGACAAGGGGACAGGACCTCGGAGATTCACCTACACGCAGCTGTCCCAGGCGACTCGAGGATTCTCCGACGACCACAAGCTCGGCGAGGCGGCTTCGGGTCAGTCTACCGCGGCGTCCTGCTGCCGGACCAGCAGGGGCTCCACGTGGCCGTCAAGAGGGTGTCCAAGATGTCGAGACAGGGGAGGCGGGAGTACATCTCCGAGGTGACCACTGACCATCATCAGCCGCCTCTGGCACCGCAACCTCGTGCAGCTCATTGGGTGGTGCCACGAGGCCGACGAGCTCCTGCTCGTCTATGAGCTCATGACCAACCGCAGCCTCAACGACCACCTCTACAGCACGACGACGACGAACACGCTGACGTGGCCGGTGAGGTACAGCATCATCCTTGGGATGGGGTCTGCGCTGTTGTACCTCCACCAGGAGTGGGAGCAGTGCGTGGTGCACTGCGACATCAAGCCCAGCAACGTGATGCTGGACTCATGCTTCAACGCCAAGCTCGGGGACTTCGGCCTCGCTAGGCTCATCGACCACGCCAGCGCCACGCACACGGCCGCGCTCGCCGGCACCAAGGGCTACATGGACCCGGAGTCCGTGGTGAGCAGCCGCGCCAGCACCGCCTCCGACGTCTACAGCTTCGGCGTCGTCCTCCTCGAGACCGCCTGAGGCCGGAAGCCTGTGGTCCCGCAGGAGGACGAGGGCAAGGTGCTGCTCGTGCGCTGGGTCTGGGACCTGTATGGGAGAGGGCAGCTCCTCGACGCGGCAGACGCGCGGCTGTGCAGCGAGTTCGATGCGCCGGAGATGGAGCGTGTGCCGGTCGTGGGGCTCTGGTGCGTGCACCCGGACCACGCGGCGAGGCCGTCCATCCGCCACGCCATGAACGTGCTCCAGCTCGAGGCGCCGCTGCCGGACCTCCCGCTGGAGATGCCCGTCGCCACGTATGGGCCGCCGGCCGGGCGTTTCCGGCTGCCGGGCTACACCACGGGGAGTGACAGCAGAGGGGGAGATTCGTCGTCGTCCGGCTCGTCGGCAGCACACTCCGCAGCACCTTCTTTTGTCGCCTCCAGCACGACGGGGAGTGCGTCGAGAGACAGTGAGCGTGAATCCACGACGAATCACGTCACCGACCGGTCCGGCGGTGGCGCCAGTGGTGAACGCTCCGGCACGTCTGAGCAAGATCAGTCCGCACAAGGATTTTCTTCCTAGCCATCTCCCCTGCTTTTCCAAATGTAGTATACTAGGACAGCAGCCGCGCTTCGCTGCGCCGCCTTTGCCTTTTATATGTATGATTATGTGTTAACAGTTTGATATATAAGCATGGAGTTCAACTATCAGGAAGGAGATAAACCAAAGAAAAATATTGCTGAAGGAAAAGAAGGTGTCAACGGAAAAAAATAGGTGGTAATTGTAATTTACACAGATACTCCCTCCAATTATATATATATGACATCCACTTTTTTCAAAGAAAAACTGAGGTAGTAATATTTTCACGGGTACCGAATAGTTCATAAGGGGAATAGTTCATGAGTAGAGTTGCAGCTTATCTGTGTAATTTACAAAGGAAGAATAGTTGCCTAAGCATTGAAGTAGTGTCTCCTAGTAGGGAGCATAGGCATACATGTCTGTGTCATCCTAGAGACAATAATTGAACTATCAACAGATAAAAGAGACATGGTAGCTGCATTGAAGTGAATCTTAAGCATTGAAACAACATACTGAAATATATGAGATTTTGTATCTTATTGGGGCTAACTCATGCACGAATATATAACTCAAAATATGTTCATGAAAAATCAAGATCGTAATACAACAATACTATTGTGGTGAAACAGAAATGTAATGGAAAACACCGGCAAATGCTTCTGACATGGCATTGAACATATAAAAGTGGCTTGGGTTTGGCACCCTCTTGCTTGTTTTCTCGTCACTCTAATGCTTCAACTTAATCCCTGTACAACGATTCAAAGAATCAAGAAATAATTTCATCATTAGGCTACGCAGCACAGAACCTCTTGCCAGTAGTACAGAAGAAGCACAATTTCAGTTCAATTATATATGTCAAGTCAGCGATTACCATGAGCATGCCTGAAATATCAATATGATTATGATATTACTGAGCAGTTTTCTGAACTAACCAATCAGTAAGTGTAGACAATACAGAGGTGAGGGTAGCTGAGGTATCCTCATGCAACTAACAATTCATCTAAGCTAAGCATATGGCTATTTTGTCCCACGGTGAACTTTGAAAGATCACATTGTGCCAGCAAAGGTCAGATGGCAAGGCTGCATGGCACATTAATTCATCTAGAAATTGTAACTTCAAAGGCAATGCACGAAACAGAGAACGAAAAAAAAATCTGAAACACTAAGACTACAGCTACGTACAAAATTTCTAAAAGAATCGTGATGAAGGTGGGCATGAATCAATTAAGCAATGCAGTTTTTTTGGACCAAAAGTTTTAAAAAATCCCCACAATAGCTCGGTCTCAAACCATCATATGCCTGCCTCTGAATATCAGGAAACAGCACCTATGATTTAGCATCATAGCAAAAGTGCTTAGTGTATCATGTAAAGATGTAACTGTGTTATTTTCCAGAGAAGAAATAGGTAATGTAGCAAAATAAGTAGATCATAAAAAACACGGTGATTTGATAACAATAGGATGATGCGAATAAACTTTAATCTCTACCAACTACAGATATAGTTAAATTTGAATACGTAGACGAAATAACAGATCACTTCATTTATGACCGACATGATGAATAGCACGTCTGCAAAACAGACAAAATATGCAAATGTTAGTACCCTCCGGTCCCTAGAAACAACACAAAAAGAGAAGCATAGCTTGTTCTGTCAACCTGTGACAAAAGAAAAACTGTATTCTTATGTGATTTAAAACTGTAAAGTGGGGTTTTATAAATAAAACACCATGTTTGAATTACCCAATGCAAGCAGCAAATTATATGTTTAGAGTCAATGACGCCGATGAATCTATATATATTAGCCTAGCACCAAGCCAGCAATGGTAATAAAAGCTAGAAATTTGCTGATCCTGAAAAGCCACCTCATGAATAATCACTAACAGCTAGCAATTAGCTCAATCTGATGAAATCGTAAAGACCAGTTTCCCGTAGCGGCAGCAGTACAATAATCTATGAGAAGTAGTAATGTAAAATAATTAAGATCAACTCAGGAACTGTTAGTAACATGTAAAATGGATGAATTTTACATGTAACCCTTTTGGTGGGGGATGAACCTTACCAACAGTAATAAGAATGAGATGGAAAGGAGAGTATGTCATGGCACCGGGGTGGGAATAACAGTACCAGAGTAAGATCATTGCTGCCCTTTCTAGGCTGCGCTGGTGACGAATGACGCGGGATTGAGGGAGCACGTGCATGCTGATTTGCGGCAGCTGGAATTGAAGCTTCTGATGGGAATTAGGAATAGGGAAGATGAAGGTGTTGCAGTGAAGCACACTCAGTGAATCCGCACCACTTACAGGGCCTGGCAGGCTGGCGCTGATGGTCGCCGGCTGCCTTGGTGTCAGGTGCTGAGGTGCCCGCGTCGTGACACTCACGGCGACGCAGTGGAGGACCGAGGCATTGCTGTGGAGTCTGGCCTCGCAAAGAAACGCACGCCGCGGTATATTGCGATGCCATCACGGAAGGGAAGAATCGAAAGGGAACGGGAACATGGAGGCGAGGAAACAAACCGCGCGGGAGGGGTGAGTGCGACGACGACGGCGGAGGACCCAGGAGAGCGACGGCAAGGGAAGCGAAAGGAAGCTGTGGAGATTGGGGATAGTGATGCGTGGACGCCTGGTCGTATTTAGGCCCCACCGCGTACGATGCACGCGAGGCTCCAGCCGATCAGAGTCGCTCACCGCTCGGCACGCACACGCGTTAGGCTTTTCTCCCTGCGCTGTAAAGTTTACTATTGTAGTACCTATGCTTGCTATGCCTGTCTCATGCTCTCTCCAACAACACTCCTCAAATGGGCTTCTCGGGAGAAAATGATTAGTGGGCTGGCACTGTAGCTGTTACAAAGGCATGACGCATCCTCGGCGCAAAATAAAGATATGCTCCCCACTTCCATACCCTAGCTTCTGCCTCTCCCAATTGCCACCGCCTCCAATGACAGGAGCCCTCCTCGCGTGGATCTCAACCGAGTGACGGTGACCTGGCGCCCGGCGGGAAGAAGCGAGCGCGGCGGCCCTCGGCGCTAGATCCTGGCATGTCTCGGCGATGAAGAAGCAAGGGCGACAAGACACCGCGGCGTGGACGCGTACAGCGGCGACTCAGCATCGACCTAGATCCGCCACCGCCACCGTCG
>JAMSGZ010000117.1:0-50000 GCA_030272315.1 Paspalum vaginatum
GGTGGAGAAGCATAGCAAGAAGATCCTTGACGTCATAGCCCCTGAGGATGATCCCCCTCGACCGTGGCTTCGTTGACTCCAGGACGGCGTAATCGCTGCCCGTGTCTACATTCACGCGGCTGTCAAGGGCGCAGTTGCTGATACTCTTGAAGTAATTAAGTCCCGACACCCTGCCTTCAATGTGTAGGGGCTCGATGAAGGTCCTCCCCCTAGTGCTGCCCAGGAAGACTTCGACACTTTCCTCTAGGAGGTGGACACTGTGTCTGCAAAAATAGCAGAAAATGCTAGGATAGGTCAGGGTTAGCTTACATGTAGATAAAACTTTCATGAAATGCAATACTGTCATGGTGTACAAATTTAATGTAAACTACTTATTTCCCCTTACTCTGTCCAACTGAGCATGTGGTTTAAATCTGCATAAATGACTTGTTTTTGAGGTCACTTGGTGATGGAGAGTGAGAGCCCAGGCGCGGCCGAAAGGCGCCGCGGCGTTCGCCATGGCGACCGCACACCTCAAGCCAGCAACCTCCTCTCTCCAAACCACAGCCACAGCCATACCAGTGTCACCGCGCTCATTGCAACTCCCCTCCGCCTGGAAGCTGACACGCCAGAGATTTGCTGCGAGCCACCGTCCAGCGCTGAGTTCAGGAACCTCCTGTCCAAGGCCAGGTGTCGCCTTCCAATCTTTCATCCTCCGCCATTTCTACTCCACCATCTCCTCCTCCTTGGGCACCATGCTACCCGACCCTAGGATGGTCTGGATCACCCTAGCCGCCCGCCGTCCAGCGCTCCTCTGCCACCAAGTGGCCAACATCCTCAACTTTCACCTCACTGCTCCGCCCGAGTTACTCCGAGTGGTGTCGCCTCAATCTAGCGTCTTCTGTGTCTCGGTGGCTAGTGCTGATGTTGCCCGGTTCATTGTGCTTCGCGGTTTGTTGGTGGTCGCCAGCATTTGCATTCTCCTCCACGACGGCAAGCAGAGTGCTGTTGACACGGCCTCTCGTTTGAACGAGGTTGACGATGCTATCATTACCACAGCTCACCTGCCTTCAGCTCACCCTCCCACCGTTTTCTCCCCCTGCTGCTGCTGTTACTCCTCTGCCCCCCAGACCCCCTGCTGTGTCCAACCTGTCCCATCGAAGGAGGCTGTCCCCGGGCCCCGGGCGTCGGACACAGAGAAAATCCACACGCAGATCTTCCCCCTTTGTCCTCGTCCTTTCCCATGATGACAGGAGCCGCCCTCTACCGCTGCTCTCCCTTCCCTCGACGTTCCCCCATTCAGCCCGATGTGACCGCTCTTCATGCAGGAGCTCATCTACCGCCTTTACGAGCGCCACCAACTCCAACCTCCAAGCCGGCTTTTCCCCACCTGCCCCGCCTCACCCTCGCCCAAAAACTCCTCCCCCTAAGTTCCACCCGCGTGCGTGCTTTCGCTGCCTCGCCAATGACCACTAGGTCTCCTCATGCCATGACCCCATCCGCTCCGTCCATATGGCGCATCGCCGCCCCCCTTCCGGTGGCCTCCCCGCACCGACGCGCCGTGGCCTAGACGTAGGCTATCGCCTCCTTCCCTCTCTGCTCGGGCCCCTGCGTCACCCGTCCAGTGCCCTCTTGTTGGTGGCCAGGGAAGCCCGCCGCTTGCCTCCGAGCAGCAGCCTTCTCCACCTACCTCCCCGGAGCCTTTCACTACCGCATTCACCCCTGCCAACATGGTTGCCTTCTCTAGCTCCTTCCCCCCAAAACCCAAGTCCATGACTCTGCTCCCACTGCTGCTACTGTTCACACTCCAGTCTTTGAGGTACCTCCCTCCCCGGTAGCTCCAGCTCGCCAACACACCCCGCCTGCACAGGCCCCTGTGTCCTCGCTCGATCTCTACCCCCTTGCATTGACGTGCACATTTCGCCTACCCCCTCTTGTCCTCACCGCCACCTCCCAGCCAACGCTCCCCACTTCCCACTTCACCTCCAGTTGCTCTGCTTGGGCCCTCCCCCCACCTGCGCTGCCACGACCCAAACACCTAATCCCGAATCTGTTGGCTCCCCTGGCTCCCCCGTTCTACCCGCCTCCCTGCTATATGGCTCCCTTATACACAACCCTCCCCTTCCATCCTTGTTGTCGAGGAAGACATTCTCTGGATGCCAACTGGCAACATCCAGTGTATGTGCCTCATCGCGTATGCCACCCTCACCCTGGAAGCTCCCACTTCCAACCTCTCCTCCTTTATCCATGCTGCCATCTACTCTGTTGCCAATGCCATCCACTACTATCTTTTCCCTACCTCGCATGGAACTATGGGAATCCTGTTTGATAGCTAGGAAGTGCGCAATGCCGTTGTGGACCTAGCACCTATCAAGTTCTAGGGTGGGCATCTTGAGCTTGAATGCTCAGAAGACACCAGCAACCGCTTCTTCATCCACCCTAGTGTCTCGTGGAGATCTCTAACACCTTCTTCCCAGATGAGCACTAGAGATGGGAAGGGATTCATGTTGCGTTCCGCAAGTTTGGGAACGTGGTCGAGATCGACCCCACCTGCCTCCCTCCGGACAACGTCACAGGTGGGCCGTTTAACTGCTCCTCCGTGTGCCTAGTCCTGGAACGGAGTTCCCCTCTCCCCTCCCCTCTGACTAAGCTATCGCCAATTCGGACAGCTCTGACCTAGCGACCGTCTTCAACATCCAGACGCTGCGTGCCTAGCCCCGCGTCGAGCAACCTAACACCTTCGGCAGGTTGCGGCCATTGTACCTCCACTTCCCACTGCCTGGCAGGCCTTGGCGGCCTGGCTCCAGCCACTTAGCGGGCTGTGGCGGCCTTTCTCCAGCTGGCGGTGGGCAGCCCCTCCCCCCCTCACGATGGCGCCTTCCGCAACATGGGCCACAACTTCAACTTGGATGAGGTCGACGCCATCAACACGATTGCGCGTGTCGTATCCAACGTGCTCCCTCCCCCTGCCAGGCGCGGGCTCCTCGCCAACCACCCCTCGCTAGTGGTCGCCACTGTGACCCCCCTTATACAGTCACCTCATTGAAGAATATGAGATCATTAACCACGGTGGCTCCGAGCCACCGCTTCTGGCACCCCCTCTCCAGTGCTGGGTCCTGTGCGTTCCCAGCGGGCGCGTCCCAGCCGTCTTCTGGCTCAACATGCCAGCGTGTGGCTCGCTGCCAAAGCTCCCGCCACCTTTGTTGATGCCACCACCAAGGCGGTTCATCTTAGGGCCCTGAAGGATTGCCTGGCCGGTTGCTCCTCCAAGCTCTAGAAGCAAGTTGCGGCGTGGAAGCTTCTCAACCACAAGAACCCTATCGGTGCACTTGACCTCCATTGTCTTGCCAAAGCGGCAGGGCTTTCCTGCTCCGACCAGTCTGCGGTTACAGTGGCGGCGGCCACCACCAGCGCTCCATGTGTCCTAGGCTCTTGCCTCTGCCTCGGTGACTAGGCGCACCACCGTGTATCGTAGTTGTTAGGCTGAGGCTCTTCTCCACTCGCTGTAACCTGGGGTCTGTCCACGCTTCCCTTGCCTTTTTTCTCTCATTTGTTGTTCTAGCTTCTCTCCTACATGGTAGTGTGTCCTATGTTGTTGTCTTATTTGATAATGAACTCTAGTTTCCTAAATTATATGCTTGTCTCCTGGAATGTCCGTGGCCTTGGAGACAACGACAAGTGTGAAATTGTCAAAGATCTCCTCTCCTCTAACCACCCTCACATCATGCCTCCAAGAAACTAAAATTGGTACTTTTCACGACTCTAAGCGACCTTTCTTCCTCCCACACGACCTCACCAGTTTCTTGGAGAAACCAGCCACGGGACCTGTGGCGGTTTAATCACTGCTTGGCGCCCTGGTGAATTCTCCATCTCCTCCTCCCTGTCCACGCAGCATACCCTCTCAGTCTGCCTCCAGAGCACTCGCTCCACCTCTGTCTTCACCCTAACCAATGGCTACGCCCCCTCCGACCACTAGAGAACCCCCTTCTTCCTTAAAGAAGTCCCCTCCCTTGCTGACGCCATCAACGGTGATTGGATCCTAGTAGGAGACTTCAACCTCCTACGCTGCCCTTCAGACAAAAACAATGGGCTCTTCAATCTTCGGCTCGCAGAGTCCTTCAACGAAACCATTAACCACCTTTAGCTCCATGAATTGCCCCTCCTCGACAGACTCTTCACTAGGAGCAACCAGCGCAGCTGCCCTACTCTGGCATGCCTCGACAGGGTGTTTCTCAACCCTAGCTTCAGCGTGACCTACCCCAATGCCACCCTTCGCTCTGGCCATCGGCCTACTTTGGATCACTTCCCCCACCTCTGCACCATCTCCACTTCAATCCCAAAACCTACCCTCTTCCGTTTTGGAAATACGTGGTTGCTGTGGTTGCTATCTCCTAATTTTCTCCTTGATATCATCCCGTCTTAGGCTCATTCCATGGGTTCTTTGGACTCCGTTGGCGGACTGGTGGCTCGCATCAAATCGCTAAGGCAAGCCGCTAAAGGTTGGGTGCGGAAACACAAAAACCACCTCACAACTCCAACTGCAAGTTCATTGTCATGTTTCTAGATTTTTTTGGAGGAATTACATCCCCTGTCCCCAGGAGAATTTTGTCTTCGCAGGTGCTGCCAAGACCAATTGGCACTTCACATCAAGCAGCGTGCGTTGCGCTGGAAACAATGCGGCAAACTCCATGCCATATTGGAAGGAGATGATAACACTCACTTCTTTCATGAAAGGGCTTCGAAACGAAGGCGCTCCAACCGGATTCAAGTGATCCATCATGAAGGTCTTGTACACTCCAGTCTTGAAGCAAAAACCACGGTGCTTACTCAATACTTCACCGAGATCATTGGCAAGGAGATACCAACGGCCTGGTGCTTCTCCGTGGCCAACCTGTATGCCGTGCTGCTAAGGTGGTCGTAGGTGACTTGATTGGCCCGTTCACAACAGAAGAAACCAAGCATGCGGTGTATGCCATGGATCCCACTAGCGCGCCGGGGCTAGACAGGATCGGTCCGGGCTTCTACTAAGCTGCATGGGTGCATATTGCTCCGGCCATCTTGGAGTTCCTTGCAGATTTCTATTCTGTCTCGGTGGCCGACCTCGATGGCATCAATAGGGCTGCGGTGGTTCTTCTCCCCAAGACCACCTCCGCCTCGAGCCCGAAGGATTTCTGTCCCATCTCCCTGCAAAATTGGCCGATGAAAATCCTCACAAAAATTCTGACCACCAGATTGCAGAGCCAAATCAACCGACTAGTGGACATTGATCAAATAGGCTTCATTCGAGGTAGGTCCATCTCTGGAAATTTTGTCTATGCCACGGAACCGGTGCAGTGCTGCTACAAATGCAAGGCTCCAACGATTGTGCTCAAACTTGATTTTGCTAAAGCATTTGACCCAGTTTCATGGCCGAGTGTGCTGCAAATTTTGGAGGTCAGGGGCTTCCCCCCAATCTGGTGTGCATGGATGGATCAAATCCTTCGGTCCTCCAAATATGCTATTCTGGTCAATGGCTGCCTCGGACCTTGGTTCTCTTGCAAGCGAAGGCTCAGACAAGGGGATGCCCTATCCCCCTATCTTTTCATCTTGGTCGCAGATGTGCTGCAGCAACTTATCAAGCAAGACGGCATGGTTAGACACCCCCTAACAAAGGCACCATGCCCAATCCTATAGTATGCAGATGACACCATGATCCTTGTCCGGGCTGAAGCTAGTGATGTTGCCCGGCTGAAGTCCCTGCTGGATGCGTTCTCGGAGGCCATAGGGTTAAAAATCAACTTCAACAAAAGTACGGCAGTTCCAATGAATGTCCCTTCCGACCGGCTCAACAGACTAATCAGGACTTTGCGCTGCCAGGAAGCAACATTCCCCTAGACATACCTCGGTCTTCCTCTGTCAAATGTGAAGCTCAAGCTTTCAGCTTTTACCCCTCTGATTGCCAAGGTTGACCGTAACCTGGCCGGGTGGAAGGCCTCTCTCCTGAATTTTGCCGGAAGATGTGTGCTCTTGAACTCAGTTCTTGATGGCTTGCCAACCTATCTAATGGGCGCCCTGCAGCTGCCGGCCGGGACAATAGAAGCTCTTGATCGTCGAAGGCGTGCTTTCCTGTGGTCAGGATCAGACTCACTGTCAGGAGCAAAAATGCCTTGTTACCTGGACCGGGGTCTGCCGCTCCAAAGCTGAAGGCGGCCTAGGCATCAAGGACTTGCGTGCTGCTGCGTCTGATTCAGACTCCACAACCCTGAAGAATCCTCTTGGGCGCGCTGGGTACGTGACAGGCTTTCACGTACCACTCTCAAGGGGGATGTTCATGGCTGCCACGGGGATGCCATACGGAAATTACTCCCTGAATATCAGGCCATCTCTTCGGCACAGATTAAAAATGGTGACCACAGATTTTTGGCTAGATAGGTGGTCTGGCACAGAACCTTTGGCCGCCCGTTTCCCAACCCTCTTCAGCCACCACAATGCAAAAGGCACCTCGGTTCATGAGGTGATCACCGCCGGCATCCACCCTGTCCTTGTCCAGCGGCTGACTGTCGAGGCTCTGCACGAACTTGACCTGATTCAAGGTATCATTGACGCCACTGACCTGCAACACGGCTCTGATTGTGGGGACTGTTCGCCGTCGCGCGCGTCGCCGAAGCGCGCGTGGGCCGATGCAGCCCGCGTCGTGGGCCGGCCCAGCTTCCCTGCCGGCGGCGCGCTCCTTCTTCCTCCTTGCCGTCGCTCCCGCCCCGCCCTCCTTCCCCGTCTCCGGCGGCTCGTGCCGCCGGATCCGCCGCCGTGCGCCCGCCACCGACCCTAAACGCGCTCGCGCACTCCACGTTTGGCCGCCATCTCGCCGCCAGCCCACCGGCCATCTCCCACCGCTTGGCTCCGTCGGCTCGGGCCGCCTCCGCTCCACCGCCCACCGTCCGCCACCTCCGCCGGGCCGCCCGCCGCCCCCGACCCCTCCCCTTTGTGACCGGAGATGGAGAAGAAGAGGTCGCCGGCGTGGCCCCCTACAACCCCAACCGCGAACGCCTCCGGCCACCGCCCGCCGCCCCTCCGCCGCCGCCTGGGAGGCCGCCGGCGCCTCGGCACCCTCACCGCGGCCTCCCCGCCCGCCACCCGAACCAGCGCCGCCGCGTCACGTGGGCTGCCGAGGATTCGGCCCACGACGACTCCTCGCACGCGCGTCGTGCGCTTCAGCGACGCGGCGGCGATGACAAATAGTATTCCCATCTGATTGTCGGCTCTGCTCGCTCACCAAAAAGAATGGAGATCTTTCCTCAGCGCAGCTGTACTGGGCCGCGACCTTAACCGGCTTTAATGGTCCCTACCATGCCTTCATCTGGCATAGCAAAGCTCCCCAAAAGTGAAATTCTTTGGATGGCTACTTGTTTAGAACAGAATCCAATGCAGGGAGAACCTAGCCAGGAAACAAATTGTGGAGTCTGCTGCCTGCGAAGTATGCGGCGCTGAAACAGAGACTGCAGATCACATCATGCGCGATTGCATTTTTGCATCGGCCTTCTGGGACCAACTGGGTTGGGACCCCCGCATCCATCCCTGATGTAAACGAGATATGGACAGTCACCCCTCAAGCAGGCTTCCCATCTGTAGGGCTATCCACCATGATTCTCCTTTGCTTTTGGCGATTGTGGCTCCGACATCATGATGTGGTATTCAGAAAACACACACAGCCGCTGAGCCTGATGTTTCAAGAGTGCAAGACTGAAGCTCGTCTGTGGCAAGCACGCTTCCCTGCTAGCTACCGTTCAGTGGTTGATTTCTGGTGTTCTAAGTTTACAATGTAACCCTCGCACCCCCTCCGTGCAGGACCTGCACATATTTGTAATCTCTGCGGGCGTCCATCGCTGCAAAATTTTGTACCAAGCACCGGCTAGCCCGGAATCAATTGGTATCTAATTCAGGTGGGCACTCTCGTCCCCCGTGAATTTCTCAAAAAAAATAAAATAAAAGACTTGTTTTCTTACATAGCACACTGATTAGGCGTTTTTGTAAGGAATAGAGCCGTCCCCAATACCAGGACTTCAGTCGGGCTCGATTCTCATGCTCCTTCCCTCGAGTTAATTTAATTTTTGCTTTAATTTAATTTTTCTAAAATATGAGCTAATTTAATTATTGCTTTAATTTCCTAAATAAAATACAAAAAGGAGCTATAGGATCACATGTTTCATGCATACATGCCGCTGCACATTTCCTTTTGCTTGCTTAACAAGTGTGAAACTTTTGTTTAAATTTAAATGCCTTCAATTCAAACCTTAATTTCTAAACATATAACAATTCCCTGGAAATGTCTATAACAGCCCCTTAGGGCCTTTCCTCCCCATTTTCGGCCCATCTGGACTTTCAGCCCACCTGTACTCCCCCTTCCCCCTCTCTCACTGCCGCCCCGGGCCCGCCTGTCTGCCCCTTCCTCAACCTCCCGCAACTGCCCCCCCCTCTCTCCCCGCGCGCATCGTAGTTCCGTCCCAGAGTCCACCCATGATCTCCGCGCACGTCCGCTCTCCCGACCCGAGTCTCCCTTAACCCCATCCCACACCCTTGCGAACCTCCCATGCTCCCCCAGAAACACTGCCGCCCCAACCCGCTCGCCCCGCAAAGCTACGCACCGCCGCCCAGTCACGCCACGGTGCCCCACCGTGTACAACTGCTCCTGCCATCCCCCGCTGTATAGAGACCCCGGGTGAGTTTTGCTATGTGGTCAGCCATGCGGTGCCCCCCTCTCCATTTCCCCTCTCCCTTCCCCTTGCGCTCCAGCCATGCTCACCTCTCTCTCTCTATGTAGCGCCACCGCAGGCGCCGCCGTTCTCCGCCGCCGCCACGTTGCCACCGCCCGGATCCACCCCCTGAGCACCCTCCCACGGTAAGGACCCTGCCCTAATAGGCCTAGGTGCCTCCCTCCCCGCCACCGTGAGCAATTGCTCACTGGAGTTCCACAGCCGCCCTGCAGTCGCCTCTGCGTGGTGCACACCCTGCTAGCCGCCTCCCCACCACCCTGGACCCCGCAATCGGGTTCCCCACACCGTGAGCTGAATTGGCCAGCCGGCAGGCGAAGCGCCGCCATGGCCCTCACCCCCAACGCCGTGGGCTATAGCCCAACCTCCCCCTTCCTTCTTGGCTGCCAGATCACTATCCAACAGCCGCAGCCATCCGGGACCACGGTCAACCAGGGCCATACTGGTCAGCGCATGCCTTTTTGCTAAAGAGACCCCCATCTTTTAGTTAATCAACCAGTGGTCCAAAACTTTACAGAATAGACCCTGTTTTCTTTAAATTCTATTACAGTCTCACCCTTGTTTGTGTTTTTAACTCATAAACCCCTATGTTTCTATGTTTTAGGGTCCAAGGTCCTTATCTCTTGCACTAGAGACCATGTATACTTTGTAATTATCACATTTATACCCCTGTTAGCTTGTTTTAATCATAACTAAACCATTTTAAATCATTTTTTGAGCAATTCTTGAACCTATGAACTCGTAGCAATGTGTAGAACATGTTTATAACTATTTTAGCATGTTTGGTGTATTGTTTTCAGCCTTTTATCTTATTGCTTGTATGTATTGCTATGTGTAGACAACATAACATTTGAGGAACTACACGAGCAGAAGTTTGAGGAAGGCAAGTGTCCTTGGTCCCTTCTTGTCCCTTACATTAAAAACTTACTTTCCTACACAACCTCAACCTAAGGATGACTAGCTTTTTATTTTCATGTCCTTGTTACCCTGGGCTGTGATGTGTAGCAGTTGCTAGTGCTTCAACTTAATGAAAGATATGGACGAATATGATGATAATGATGCGACTTATTCAATATTGACTAATGTGATATCAAAACAATGATTAAAAGTTGGCTTTTTAGCAACTTTGGTAATAGGGGCCTAAGCACAGTTGCTGTGACTCTTAATTGCCTCACCCTAAGGCCCGGTTCACTGATCGACCACCCAAGAAAACAGTACAACCATGTGGGATAGAATGGGATGTCCTTGGCTAATTAATTAGACGATCTAGAGTTGGGTAGTGAGCTGACCTGAAATATGGCATAAGAGGGGTCTCGAGGTATAAGACCTTGCCCTCCCAAGGGGGTGCAACATGGTTTTATTCGCTTTTGGTTTGTTAGTCATCACTTGGATAGGGGAGTTCTATAAATTGGGGGAAACCTGTAATGGGCCACTACACTCTAGTGAGTCTTTGTAAAGGCCTCATAATGAGACCCTACTAATCACCTCGAAAGTGAATCAAGGCATATGGGAATCATGACCCATGGGTAAATTGTACAAACTCTGTAGACTATCAACAAAACAGATATATCAGCCGTGTTCACGGTTACGAGTGGCCTGGACCCTCAATTGATAAGAGGAAACATGTGGTTTGGGCTGTGATGATGCTTATGGATATTTATGATACTCTTTACTTTACTGCTCTGTTATATCTTTCACTTACAGCCTGGTTGGGATGATATAACTCAAACTTGACTGCTAATTACTAAAAGTTGACCAACTAAAAGCAACTGCAAATCAGCCAGTCCACTAAGTAGCCACTCTACTTTAGCCTAAACAGGACACTTTGAGTACAACATGTACTCACCCTTGTTTTTATCTTTTTCAACTTTATGTTGTGATCAATGCAACCACTACTCAGGCGATGAAGAAGCAGTGCTATACGCCCAGGTGTTCCAGGAGTATAATGACTTCTCGACATGGGGTCCCCAGTCAGATGCCTGTGTGGATGGTCACCGACCGCTTAGCAAACTCAGATGTCTATTACCATGCTTGTGAAGCGAATAATGCCGTAGTTACAGTTTCACTGCTTGATACAAAGCAAATTTTGTTTGCTCTACGTCTACCGTGCGTTGGCGCTTCTTCCTTTTGTACGGTGCCAATGTTATCGTTTATGTGGCACACTAAATTGTGTTCCTGGGCATAGAAGAAATTACTAAAGAGAAGTAACAAGGGGTAAAATAGCCTTTTCCAAGGCCAACTAACACTGCCCAGTCATGGCAATGGCACTTAAAGGATCTAAAATATAAATGGATGGCACTGAAGGTTGATGGCACACATGGATGAGTATAGCTGATGAGGACATCTCTTCTTTGGATGCAAACAACGTTCCTCTACTTGATGTGCAAGGTTCAATCATAAGAGCTCGTGCACGGCAATTAAATCTACAGGTGAGTTCGTTCTTAGGTAGTTCTTTTCATAATATGGAGAATAGATCGCTACCTAATGATGTGTTTATGCTTAGGAACTTTGGAGATGTTATGGAACCTATTGGAGGATGGCACGGAGGAGGAGAGGGGCAGCCAAGGCGGCGTTCACATCAAGACGGAGGCCCAATCCAGTTCGAGTTCTAGTCCGCCTCGGCCTGCAGGACCTTTCAGCGCCAAAACAGACGCTCAGGATGCATACGGACTCCGTTTTTGACACATCATATATGCCTGGAAAGATAATTTTATAACCTTTCCAATGGCACTGGTTGGAGGCCTTTTGGACATCGGAGTCAACAGGAATTCGCGTCGCAAGTTGACAGACAGAATCTGTCTAGGGTGCTATGCCACTAATTTGGGCCGTTAGGCCATGTAACATCTAGGGTTGCTAGGACGTCTCCTAGCTATTACATTCTGCAGCCGCTGCTAGGGTTTGTCTGGGGGTTTTGCTTTAGATTATTCTGTCAAGAACAGTTTCACCGTCTGAACGGTTTGTGAGACCCCAACTCGTGAGATTAATCATTTATCTGCAATTTCAGTTGCGTTCTTCCTCGTTCTTGCTTGTGTTCTCGGTTCACTTGCAGGGATTAGCCTTCTTGGCGAGGCCAATCCGTGTGTGCATGACTTGGTAACCAATGGAGCGGTGTAGTGATTGCTAGGTTTCGAACGTGCTGCTCGGAGCCTCTTTCACGAACGTCGAGATCTCCACCAAACCGATTCACCCAACCTCGCGGAAGATCGGGAACCCTATTCCCCATCAATAGCTATAGATGGAAAGTACTTTAAAACTCAACCTCCCTTGTATTTTGCTGTGAGAGAACCATTGGCTCATTACTGGAGAAAGGGCCTTCTGCCACTCAACATCAGCACCGGATGCTTCCACACCGGTACTGAACCAAGAGCCAGTACCGGTTCTAAGTGGCGTGCCCCCAGCTGGCCTATTTAGTACCGGTTGGTAACTATAACTGGAAATAATGTGAAGACATTAGTACCAGTTGCAGCCACCAACCGGTACTAATTTTGCTGCTGACGTGTGTAGCCCACCCGCGCAGTCTTTAGCACCGGTTGTTAACAACAACCGGTGCCAAAGTCCCTAAGCCCACTTACCACACGCCAAATATGCAGCGCATCCTCAGCACTTCATCTCCTCCCTGCTTCATCTCCTCAAGCACTTCATCTCTTCTTTCTTCATCCTCAGCCGCCGCCACCACCACCGCCCTCCCCCAGCCGCTGCCGCCGCCGCCACTGCCGCCCACGCCCTTACCCGCTGTCGCCATTGCTACCAGTGCCCTCACCTGGCGGTGGAGTGGGACCGAAGCCAGGGCCGGGGCACAGAGCGGGGGCGGACAGCACGGGGGCTAAGCCGGGTGCCGAGGCGCGGAGTAGGGGTAGACGGCGCGGGGTGGACGGAGTGGGGGCTAGGCCAGGGTGCGGAACGGGGGCGGGAGCGGCAGCGGGGTCCGGTGGCGGCACGGGGCGGACAGTGCGGGGGCTAGGCCGGGGCGCAGAGTGAGGGCGGGGCTCGGGCTGCGCGGGGCCAGATGGCGTGGGGGCGGACAGAGATGGGGCGGGGAGCGGAGCAGGGTCCAGAGACTTTCCAACCGATACCAAAGTGCCTCTTTAATACCAGGCCATGCACCCGGAACTAAAGAGTGACGTCTGTAGTCCCGGATGTATAGTACCGGTTGGAAATCCGGAACTGCTAGCGGCTTGTTCATAACAATTTTTTTAACTGGTGCTTAATTTCCTCGGGGGACTAGAAATCATTGCAGTCGGTACACGTCACAAACGCATTTATTAGCCAGCCACGCCACATCATTCTCAAGGTCGTACACCGCTCAATTCGATCATGCGTCGGTGTACCACGTGTTTTTATTTTTGAGAATTCAGGTACTTGTATTAGTTAAGGAAAAGGGTGTACCACGTGTTTGGAATGTATAAATGCGTACACATTGGCCCCTGGGAAATCTGCAAGCATCGTTCTTTAATAAATACGGCTGCAGCCAGGCAGCAAAACACCATGTGCTGTGGTTGAATAGATCCCCATAGTCGAAATGAGGCCAACGACGCATGCTGAGCTACTTGACGGGGCAATCTGACGGAAAAACGAAGGTAAAAATATGCAGACTTTGTCTTCAAATTTTATATTTATGCTCTGATCGAGTTGCTTTATGGAGTAACATCTTGGTAATAACACTATTAATATTGATTTGAAGCACGCAGTTTGCGAACATGCCAATCAAATTTTCGCCCTGTCTTTTATTTACCACTAAGGTAGTAGCCTTACATTATATTATTGCTCAGCCTAGGCCTAGCGTCAGGTTGAAGCGATCACCGTGCGTCAGGTGTAACACCGGCTGTGAACGAGCGTGTAGCTCGTAATCGACCAGCAGCGACGTTGTTCGCTCAATTTGTTCGGGATCGATTCTAAGAATCGACCGGGTGCCTCGTTCGGAAAAATCCGTTGCCTCTCACGCCGTCACGCGTGGTGTCACCAGAGTAGCCAGGGCTAGAAATAAGCCGAGCCATACTCAAGCATTTGCTTAGTGCCGATCGATTCCGCTGCTCAACCCAGTCTGCCGCCACTGCCATTGCTCCGTCGTCGCCTACGAGCTCGAGTTTTATCCGATGCTGCCGGATCCGGCCGGACTGCGACGCGTGTGGGCACAAAGGGCGCCACATATATGGCCGGAGATCGAGACCATGCTCGGTTGCTGCACGCTAGAGCAGTCTGCGTTTGCCAGCGGCGTGGAGGCAGCGGACGAGGTCGACGAGCGCGATCGAGGATCCACAGCTCGTCGTAGGAGCAGCTCACAGAGATGACAGCTAAAGGTGGGCGTGGTTCATCCGTGGAGCGAACCATACTCGACCCACTGATCCACACAACACGTTGAGGATCACTTGGTTCGGTCCATGTGTTCCAATGGATAGCATGGTTAGAACCATTTATTTAGTCCCTGTGCCACTCTGCTGCAGGCTGCCTGAGTCATTGCTTTGCGTGAGAGAGTGAAGTCCAAACATTAATCACAAGCTTAGATTAGCAGAAGCAACAATACAGCAACATCTTCTCCGGTGCCCAGTTCAATCCCCAAATATCCGTGTGTTCTGAAATTTGTTTAGATTGAAAAGCACCATAGCATCAAATGAGATCTCAGAAACAAAAGAAAATTCAGATCGAGGGCAAAATTTTGACCAAAGACCATTGGACCTCCAATTTGAGTAAATACAGGGTAGATCCATTCGTGGAATCGCCACTCTTCTCCACAACCAGATGATTCAATCCCCAAGAAGGGATAAAGGCGCTAAGAAATTGAAGGTCTGAATAAAATTTGAAATTCTACTCCACGGGTATCATCGAAAGCAACGAGACCTGGAGCGATTTTGATGGACAACAATGCAACAGCAGCAGGCACCACCAGCCCCCGCGGCAGCGCACCGGCACGAGAAGACTGACTGACATCGAGCATGGCGCTGTCGTCGCCGGCGCGGGCGGCTACTCCATGGCGTGCGAGATCGGAATCAACGACGCCGCCCCAACTCGTTGCCGCCTGCCCCTCCCGCACGACCGCTCGTCTCTCCGTCCCCAACCCTCTCGCTCCTCTGCGACCAAGCGACAGTCGTCATGGTGGGTGTGGAGCTCGCCCACGAGGAGGGATATGGAGGGAGAGAGGAGAGCCGGTGGGGTGCTGGCCTGTGATGGCGATGGAGGCGTCGTGCGGCGGCCGAGCGTGGCGGGGAAGTGATGGATCCGGAGCGACGCAGGGTAGAGCGTCGGTGGCAGCGCTGCGGAGGGCGGGGTCTCATCGGGGGATGGATCGAACCTATCGACCCTTTGGTTTTTTGGTTTTTCATTGTGGGTCAAAAAGGGGTCCGTTTGGATCGCCGAACCGTTGGTTCGATCCGCACCACGCCCATCTATAATGACAGCCCTAGATGTCGTCGGAGCGAAGCTCCCCACGGAGGGCGCGGCAGAACACCGTACCAGCTACGGGAGGGAGGGAAGTAGCCGTCTTTCTCGCTGGAGATCGGGCTGACTAATTGACGAGCGCTCGTCGAACTCGGATCGAGCGAGCGATCGACGAGCGATTCAGCCCAGCGACGGCAGCAGGCCTGGTCCCCTCACCCACTGCTTCGTTCAATAGAAGCCAGAGTCTGGTCCCGCTCCTGCACGCGTTCAACAAAGGCTTTGTCCCTCACGTGACTTTTTTTTTCCTTGGTCTGCACGGCCCAGGTGAGGTTCTTTTGATTTTTCTTTGCTCTTTTTTTTTCTGTTTTCTTTTCATTTTTTCTTTTCTCTCTTTTTTCATATTTAAGAATTGTTTATCTAACAAATTTAAGATGTAAGTTCTTTTATCATAACTTTATGGTAAAAGTTATGACATAAAATTATGAGAATATAATTTATGCTAACATAATTTATCATAACTGTATGACATAAAATTATGCTAACATAATTTATATTAATATATTCTATAATAATTGTATGACATAAAATTATGCTAACATATTTTATGTTTATTATAACAACTTTAATTTATCATAATTGTATGACATAAAATTATGCTAATATAATTTACGCTCATTGTAAAAACTTTAGGATCTAAATTTTTCATCATAATTTTATGTAAAGTTAACTTGATAAAATTATGTTTCCATAAAATTATCCTGATAAGTTATGTTCCCATAAAAATGTTATGATAAATTATGCTTGTGTAAAGTTATCTTGATAAATTATGCTTGCATAAAGTTATCGTGATAAATTATGGTTGCATAAAAATTAAACTAATAAAATTATTTTTTCATAAAACTATCCTGATAAGTTATGTCTCCTAAAAAATATGGTGATAAATCATACTTGCATAAAGTTATCGTGAAACATGCTTGCATAAAGTTATCATGATAAGTTATAGTTGCGTAAAGCTATTCTGATAGAAATTATATTTTCATAAAATTATCGTACGCAAAAAATAAAAAATATTTAATACCTTGAAACTTATACACGTAACATGATGCAAATTTATAAAAAAACAAAGGTTGAAACTAGTAATAGGCATGCAATATTGTAAAAAAGTGAAAAGAAAAAAAAAAGAAAAAAAGAAACGCGCTGTTGCTGTCGTCGTTGGTCACGTTCAAATCGCGCGAGCGATCGTGGAACCGACTTTTTTTTTGATAAACGTATGCTAAACACATACGAACCTGTATTATACCATGACAAAGACGTACACAAGACCGTACAAATACAGGTACAAACCATACGTATACAGAGTGGATGACTGTGCACACCACAAAGAACCTTACGAGAAAAGTAAAATACATAGAAGATGCAGAGGGCATTTGTGCAGTACACCGCCGTCTTCAACCTCCGAACTCCTCCTCCATGGATGACGGGGAAGCCTTCATCGAGGAAAAAGGAAGCCATCGAAGACGCCCAAGCCCAAGGGAGCCCCATCACAGCAAGGTTTTTAATCGAGCCGCAGAAGAAAGGTCCAGTGAAAGTCCATCGGCCGGGGACGCACCCTGAACTCCCCTGGGCGTGAATCTGTGCAAGTCGCCGCCGGCGAGCAGCAAGGGAGAAGCACAGATCCACCCACCACGCAGCCACAGCCCCAACAGCAATCACCCTGCAGCGCTTCACAGATGCTTGGAGCATACCTCGGAGTCACCAAGAACCGGAAGAATCCTCGTGACGGCGAGGTACCCAGCTCCATCGGACCCCGCCCTCACTGGCCCCTCGCCGACGCCGGAGAGAACGCCGCCGAGACGATGAAGAAGCCGGAGGGACTTATTCCACCGACGCACCGCCGCCGTCACCGCCTCGCCGGCGCCGCAAGGGAACCTAAACCTAGATGACCTAGGACCCATTCTACACCGCCGGGCAAGGATCCGCGGATCCCCAACGCATCCGAGGCCTATAAGGCCGCCGGAAGCGGAGGGGACCGGCGGTCCCGCCGGCGGGAGCATGGGATCGCCCTCTTTCGCCGCTCTCAACTGTAGCGCTCGGGAGAGTTCGAGAGAGGAAGATGTTCGTGGAACCGACTTTGGATATAGGTCATAGGGGCCTTAGTGTTTGCACTTAAATAGTTTGTTTGGGCCGAGCAGGCGAGGTGAGCCAAGCCGGCTCACTATTTTATCAGGCCAAGAAAATAAGGCCCGGCTCGGTTCCGAGAAGCCCAAGCTGATCCCGGGCCGCGAGCTGAGCCAAGCGGGCTCACTATTTTGTTTCTGCCGGGCTGTCAACTGCCTTTGACCTACGCCTCTGTTCTACTCTTGGCCCTATACTCTGCATGAGGTTCTGGGCATCTCCTTCCTACGCCCAGCGCCCATGTTCTGCGGCTATCTTCTGTTGGGGTGGTCTCTGCCTCCCTTTATATAGTCCAAGGGGTAGAGTTCCAACCGGTTACAACCTCCCCGATATACTAGGAGTAGAATCCAAAGCCAATACGTATTCCTATACAAGGTCTTCTTGGTTCCATGAGGTACCCTGGGGTACATGTCCCCCACAAGCCCCCAAGCCTCGAGATGATTGTCATCAAAATCACCTTGAGGGTCCTGTTGTCTTCAAGCCCAGCTTTCTTCCTTTCTTCATGCCTCCATTGTTGTGCGCCGCTCAAGTACACCCAATGGGTGTAGCCCCCGAGCTTCAAAATGATTTCTTACTAAATCTTCTTGAAGGTCTTCGGTTTCTTGTATGCCTTCATAGATATGATTTGCATCCGTAAGATGCACACCATATGGTGTAGCCTCCCGAGCTTTGAATTGACTTGGGCAACAATCAACTCGAAGGTCATGCATTAATCCTGTTATGTCCTCTGAGCTCCTTCTGGTCGGTCTCCATTTGAATTCAGCAAAAAAATTTCTTCAATCCATCGCACCCAATGGGTGTTTAACAATCGTCCTTCGCAATTGTGCTGCAGTCCTGTCAATGTTGATGTGCTGCACCTTCTGCCAAGTGCTCTTCGTGTGCAGATAATGATTCTGTCAATTCATTTTCCTGTTCCAGAGCTGATCAACTTGCTTTGCGAGGCCCCAGGATTAGTCCAGCATCTTGGACTAGGTCCAGGTGGCACATTGCTTCTGTCGCAAGGCTCCAGTGATGCCCAGGTGACGCGCTGCTCCTACACGCGACCCCGACGATGCCCCGGTGGTGCACTGCTCCTGCGTGCGGCCTCGATGGCGCCCTAGTGCACGCGGCCCCAACAGTGCCCTGGTGGTCCGCGCCTCTGTCTGCGAGGCCCTAGTGGCCCCGGTGCGTGTGGCTCTTGCGCGCAGCCCTAGGGGTGCCTCGGTGGCTCGCGCCTTCATCTGCGAGGCCCCGGTGGCCCCGGTCGCTCGCTACTCCGTCCGCGAGGCCCCAGGGGTGTCCTGGTGGTCCACACTGCTCCTGCGCGTGGCCTTGGCAGTGTCCCGGAGGCTTGCGGCTTTTGCACGTGGCCTCGGCGGTGCCCCGGTGGCTCGCGGCTCCTGCGTGCTGCCCCGATGGTGCCCCAGTGGTCCATGCTTCTATCCACGAGGCTGTAGTGGCCTAGGTGCGCGCGGCTCCTATGCACAGCCCCAGGGGTGCCCAGTGGATGGTGTCTTCATTAGTGAGGCCCCGGTGGCCCAAGTGCGCGCAGATCTTGCGCGCGGCCTGGGGGTACCCTAATGGCTTGCGCCTTCATCTGCGAGGCCCCGATGGCCCTGGTGGCATGCTGCTCCTGTGCGCGGCCTCGGTGATGCCCCGGCGGTCCATGCTGCTCTGGTGCGTGGCCCCGGCGGTGCACTGGTGGATCCAGCTTCTACATGAGGCCCCGGTGGTGCCTCGGATTCTGCATGAATTTTAATGTAACTTGATCAAACCAACTCCAAATGCCATAAAACTTACTCGTACCTTGCCTATTACATGATGACAAGATCCTCTCAAAATTATCCGATCTTCATCAAGAATTTTGTGACACAGTCATAAATAGGATGTCTTCACAAGAACTTCCAAATCATATCCATGGAAAAAGAGGGTGCTCGTGGGTTCGATTTGTCAATAGATGACCTAGATGAGTTCCCACATATCCTTGCACCAACCCCAAATAGATCCAAGAAGTGCAACACCAAAAGCTCAAGGAGGGCCCAAGACAAAGCAAAGTAGAGGGTATTTTAGGGAGCGCATGAGCAAGGAGATTCAAGCAATGATTTTGATTATATACCATGAGATTTAGCCCTAAGAAACCATCCGCAACATGCCAAAAAATAAGCATAAGAAGGAAGAATAAAAAATCCCAAGGGGCCAAAAACACCAAAAAAAAGATATCTAGGAGAAGGGGAACTTAGAGCACGAGATGGAGAAACAACTTGGATTAATTGATGTGGAATTCACCTATAGACAAAGGTTCTAGCTAGCCTACCTAATGTCCTCCCACAAAGATGGAAATCTAGACTAAGAAGGGTCTAATCTCTCTCTAGCCTACCTCTTTCTAAACATGAGTGCCCTTGGCTAAACCTAAAAATGATTTAGGGTTGGAAGGACGGCTGTCACAGACACTCCTCTTATCTTAAGGGTTATTACATATTACAATAATACGCCTACTTTCTAATATAGCCAATTCACATACAAGGGTAACATGCTCCATTTTGAAATAGATACATCGAACAGGCATGGACTCTACACCAATTTGCACATGAACTTTGCAATGATGCTACGTGCCGCTCCACATTCTCTTCGAGTTTTGAAGGCCAAATTGAGAAACCACTTCACCCGTTGTTTTGAGGTTGAAACCACCAAACACTTCAGGGTTGCATATCCTCTATGCATCATCCACCATCTTGACATGTGTCCTCTAAGTCTCGGCCCGAGCAATCTACCATGTCCTCTTTCACTTAACTTGGTCAAATTCTGGCCTCGACTTGTATCAAGATTGACTTAATCCTCCACCTTGCATGTATTTTGGCTTATCGTAGTACCCAAGTGCTAGCCATCCATGGTCTGTCCTTTGGCCTCTCAGTCTAAGACACCATGTTGGTCCCTCACCACTCATTGTTCATGGGCACAAACCCCTCGTTCGACCTTCTCTACCACCGACACCACTTTGACGCACTCAACACCTACACATTCACAAGCCAAGAGACATGTTGCACACATAATCCAACTCGACGCCTTGGTTAGTCCATAGCGCACGGATGCTTGAACCAACTCAACCAATGCTTAATCGCCTCGCTTAACCTCACTCATCACAATATATGGCATGGGCACCTTTCAATCATGTCATCTAATCACATAAGCAGGAGTGGCAGCCCTACATTCCCAAGCCATCCCATGCATCCCCCGGGGATGTGCGTGGCGGTGGTATGCTAATTGAGTCCACCCCACATGCCCGCAACCTTCCACCCACACCCTGATCTCTTTAGCCCTCCATTCTATCACTACTGGAGAAATGGACATCCGTCCTCCAACATTAGTACCGACCAAGTTGCACCCAGTATTGATATCAGCATCAGTACTGGGTGTAACTTTGGTCGGTACTAATAATGAATGCAGAGCCTTTTTGAGGCTTTAGTATGGGTTGGTGTTACCAACCGGTGCTAAAGGCCTATTTAGCACCGGTTGTTAACACCAACCGGTCCTAAAGCCTTTCCCGCCATTAATATAGAAAAATCAGCCCATATTAATGGCTGGAAATGCTTTAGCACTGGGTGGTGTTACCAACCGGTATAAAGATAACCTTTAGGACCGGCTGTAACACTAGCCGGTGCTAAAGTCTCTGAACTACTCTAAGATAAAAGAAAGATGTCTCCTACTATGTCGTAAGCAGCAATGTGGTGGAGTGGTAAGGAAGGATCACCTAAGGCTTTAGGTCAGAGGTTCGAGTCCCAAGATGAGATAAATATCGCATGCATGAAAAAAGTGACTAGTGACTTTGGAGTTGTGTGTGGGGTGGTCTGACTATGAATGTTATTTTTTAATTTTTATCAAGCTTTTTCTACCGGTTGGTGACTTCAACCGGTACTAATAAACTTTTTAGTACCGGGCCATACAACAGGGAATAAAGATCGGCACCTTTAGTCTCGGTTGCCCAGTACCAGTTGTGAACCCGGTGCTGTAGCCTGTTCCCAACCAGTGCCGGTGCCGGTGCCGGTGCCGGTGCCGTTAGACCTTTCTCCAGTAGTGTATGCTGCGCCACACTAGATGAGCCATGCTGCCACCCACTTGAGATGGTGATTAGGTTAGAGTGAGAAAGATCCACAATTAGGGTAGAAGAAGGATAAGGCCCATGGGTGTTTCTATACTCTTGTTCCCTTGTCCTCTTTTTCATTTGCTTTCTTCTCCCGTTTAATTGTTATATGAATCACCATTCACCACACATGGTGTTAAAAAAAAAGGGGCAAACAACATATTCGGACTCAAGTCGGAATAAAAGATGGCAAAGATGGGGGGGCACATATGCAATTGTCGACTTTCACTGTCAGTTTATGACATGAACCGAAAGTGGTAATATTAGTGTTGGTTTTAAAATAACAATGATAATAGTTTTCTTTCCAGCTCTTTTTAGATGAACTATCACTGCTAGTTCTTGGCGTGACAAATGGTGATACATTGTCACTGCCTGTTTTTAAGGAACCTGCAGCAATAGAGAGCACCGATTATCTATTATATAACTATTTGAATGTAAAAAAGAAGCCACTACATTTGCCGATAGGGTTGAGAAATTACCACATTAATTGAAAAAAGAAGAGCCATCAGTCGTTGGATTTTATGAACATCTATCGGTCTATATTAAATCATCTAAAATATAGAAAGAAAAGGCTTCAACCGTAGGATTCTATGAATATCTAACAGTCTATATTAAAGCATATTAAATATAAAAAGGAAATGAGAAAAGCCCTCATCCGTTGGATTTTATGAATATATGATGGTCTATATTATAATATATACTAAATATAAAAAAGGAAAATAGAAATATCTATGCCTTTGGTTGTTATGCATGCAGTGATGTAGATTAATCCAAATATTTGGACAATGTTAATGCGCGACCAGTCCATGTTGTCTCCTAGGGCTGCAATCTCCCACACCCATCGCCCCACCTTTGGCTCCTTCCCTGGCTCCGTCGGCTTCCACCGCCTCTAACCATATTGCCTTTCTCTCCCCCGCCGCATCCTCCTTAGGTCCGACGGCATCCGCTACCATCGCTAAACTCACGGCGGTGTCCAGATCTTCAGCTTTTGCTCCCCCGCCATCTCCACCACCCATAGGTCATCTCCTGTCACCCGGCTCCTATGGTGCTTCACCGCCTTAGCTCCCCAGCCAGACAGCAGCCGTCCCCACCCCTTCCTCTAGACATGCGGACACCAGAGGACCCCTGAAAACCCCCGCCTGCGGACTACGAACACTTACATCATGAGCATGAAGAAAAGAAACATAAAAAATAAAGAGGATAAAACAACGACAGAATAACATACTCTGTATATAGGATCTAGCATTGGATCAGCTTTGTCTAGGATCGAGACAAGAAAAGCTTTGATTCAGACGGAAGGCTTTTCTTCGATCCTTCATTCTCACTTGCAGAATTTTATTATTACGCTTCAAAGTTGGCACAGTCCTGTGCATCCACTGTTAGGTAATACGATGATTATCCATTATTGCCAAAGATATATTAATCTAAATATTTTGTACCAAATATAAGTAAAAAAGGGCAAATTTAGAGAGACAAACTCTTCACCGTCTATCTATTATCTAGAGTATTAAAAGAAGACACTACGATAGGGTCTAGAAATTATCAAATTATCGAACAGTCTATATTAAACCATGCATTAAACACAATCGGGAAAACAGAAAGATCTAGACTAACCTAAATATTTTATACCAATTAAAATGAACAAAAAAGCCACATTTGAAAAAGAAACAAACTCTCCACCACCTATGTATTATCAAAACAATGGTACTAAACCAAAATTACTATATTAATAAAAAATACAGACACCATCGTATTTTATGACTGTGATCTAGCCGACTATGGCAACTTTGACACCAAAATCATTGGGAAACTAAGGCCCCGTTTGGCAGAGCTCCGCTCCCTGATTCTCAAAGAGAATCTAAAGTGAATCAGTGAAGCTCTGCCAAACGACAGTTATATGAAAATCACTCCCGGAGTGAATCTCGTGAATTGATTCTCTAAAATGAACTAAGGGCTAGGAGCTGAAAAAATCCGCTTCTCCTGATTCACTCCCTAGCCTTATTACAGTGTTTATCGTATAAATTCATTAGAGAATCACTTTCAGCCACGGAATCACTTCTCTCAGAGAATCACTTCTACTGGAAAATCAATTAGATGGAGCTCTACCAAACAAGCCCTAAGTTGTTTGTGGGCTTTTTAAGGAACTAGGTCTATATAGACTACTCTTTGGGACCCATCCTACCTGGGACCCCAGTTACTCTTTGGGCCCACCCCTAGACTGCCGCCTTATGTAGCCACACGGTCCAGATCCATAGATCCACGTGGAGTGAACATTGTGTGAATGGTATAAAACATGTAGATGACCGCGTGGCCACCAAAAAAAATTACAATCTTAAGGGAGATTATAGATTGAGAGGTAGGAGGGCAATTTCGTCTTTTATGATTTATTAACTGGATTTGAATTGCTAATAGTGACTGAAAATACTGAGCAAAAATTAGCTACCAATAAGTTATTAATGGACTTGCCATTTAACTTGCATGTAGTTTGTGAATATAAAAATAAAACCTATTTTAAAAAAAACAACTCGACTTGCTTCAACGGCCTAAAATGATTATACTATAAGAGTCTAGATTATATATTGTAAGTATCAATAAAACTGGATTATAAAAGAATCTAGATTGTTTGAATTTTTAGGATAATGAAGTAAGTGTACGATGGATTGTCTTTCTAATATCAAAATGCTAGCTACGATGGAGAATAATGCTGGTATTAAGGCAATAATAAAAACTAAAATCTATATTCTACGTAATAATCTTACAATTAATAATTGGATACTCCTTTTGAGACCTTCACGTTAATCCTTACCAGAAGACGCGCCAGGAAAAAAAAAGAAAAATCCTAGAAATTCTCACAAAAAAGAGAAACAACCGGCCATCAATTCGCAGATTAGAATCGTAATAGCCATTAGATCTGTTTTCTAAATAATTATCCACCTCTGCCATTCTAAAAACAATATAAAATAACCCCCTAAAACTGTATCTTAATTACCTACTATGCCATTATAAAAAATATATAAAATAACACCCTAAGTTTATATCTAAATTATCCATATTTGCTATTACGATAAATAATATCAAATAACCCCTCAATTTATATATAAATTATATAGTTTTACTACCATGATAGATAATATGATTAAAATGATCTATATTTGTTATTATACTAAAATAAACAAAATTAATGAAACATACCTCTAAAGTAGCACCTAACAACATATGCTATTATAAAAAAATAGTATAAAAATAGATATATGCGTGTTTCTGTTGTTGTTAGCATATATACCATTAAGATTCTAATCCGTGCGTGATCACGGGTTGATTGACTAGTTTTAGCAAATAGGAACTAGCACATTGTCCAACCATAAATACAATGACAATAAGATATATTGTAAGAAAGAAATGATTATTAAAAAAAATGCTAGTTGGTGTTTATTTGATTTTGGCTCGACCGAGGAGCGCTTACAAACAAACTTGTTATGTTGTGGTGAACTTGCTCAGGTTGTTGGCGGGTGTCAGAGATCTCTGGAACGTGTGGGAGATCCACTGCCTGATCCTTTTAAGAGGGTGTTTGGATTTTGAACTAAAACCACTCAAATACCATGCATCCAAACAGGGCCTAAGCCTTTTCCTACAAGTCCTCCTCTTGCTCACAGCGGGCATGCGGAGGCGCAGCGCATCGAGCGTCCTGCGCACCGTTCTATGGCTGGCCTATCTGTCGGCCGACTCTGTGGCCATTTTTGTGCTCAGCCACATAGCGGCTCATGCAAGCGGGCCGCGCCACCAGCTCATGTTCTTCTGGGCATGGTTCGTGCTCGTCCACCTGGGCGGCCAGGACACCATCACCGCCTTCTCGAAGCAGGACAATGAGTTGTGGAGGCGCCACCTGCTGAGCTTGGTCTTCCACATCGCATTCGCCGGGTACGTCGCGGCAAAGGCGTCTTGGCCGGACAGCCGACTCAGGGCTGCCATGGTTCTGATGTTCCTCTGTGGGTGCTTCAAGTACACTGAGCGTACCTACTGCCTTTACTGTGAGAGCCCATCGGTACTTGTATCAAGGTCTGTGCGCAGTCTGTCGCACACGCTACGGGTGCTTCAACGAGACCGAAGAAACGGCATAGCGGAACCACGCTATCACTGGACGGCGGGGTTCTATAACTGGGAGAAGAGGCCGTCGAGGGACGGAGCCAGAAGCCAGATGAGTGAGACATTCGATATGATGTTGAACGGTAGGAGGAGCTGGCAGAGTATAAGAGGACGAGGGATCACCGGAAGTGACATCACGTCAATGGATGCTCTCCACAACACGGTGCCAAGCATTCTGCTCGCGGACGACGATCTGCCAGCCATGCTCGGGGATTTCCTGTCTAATGCAGGCCGCCACAGGGCCTATGAGTACGTGGGAGTACGCCTGGCGCATTGCTACCAGCGCCTCTACACTAAAAACCCACTTCGAGAAGCTTTCTACATTGTTTCTAGGGATTTGGTGCATCGGTTACGCTTCACTCACATTTTGATCGATGGTGTGGATGGTTCCCCCATTCGATTTCTTGCTGAAACTTGCCTGGACACCCTCTTCCTGCTGTGCTCCCTCTTCAGCTATGTTTCCACCCCTGTAGCTCTGGTGCTCTTCATGGCCGCCGAAAAGGGAGATGAGCTCCATACTAGCAGAGCTGATATCACCGTTTCCTACATATTGCTCGTCGGCGCAATAGCCCTAGACATGTCCTCTGCCACCATCTCCATTTTCTCCAACGTGAGCTTCAGTCTTCCGGCCGGAGCCCTGCTGCGTTACATTCAGCCTACATGGAGCAGTAAACAGTGGTCCGAAGAGATAGCGCAATACAGCATGATCAGGAGGCACGCCACGCAGGATACTGCAGGCATGGCATCAGTACGCCAATGGATCGGCAAGCGCTTGGATCGCTGGTCTGCCTGCTGCCCTGGTGGTGGTGGTGTTGGGTTTTTTGATCTAACATACGCACCCGTCACTAGAGGACACACACCCATCTTGGAGTTCGTCCTCGACCAGTTGCTGCGCTTCGGGACAGGCAGAGCTTGGACCATTGCCAGCTCCCGTGGCCGGCTATCACTTGGGCGGTGGATGAGCAGCCATCAGGTTCCCGCAGATTCTGCACTCTACAAGAGCACCAGCAACGGCGTCGATTTGCCGATGACAGTGCTCATCTGGCACATTGCAACAGACATATGCTGCTGCTACTACTATTTGGGAGACAATATGTTACACCCTACTTCTACCGGAGAAGAATCAGAGGGAGGAAGGAGGGTGGAGAAGGGGGATTCGAGGACGAACGCCGAGACGGCGGCGTCGCCTTGCTTCGTTTTTCTTCTTGTTCTTTCTTAGTATTTACGATACAGACTCGTCTCCATTTTAATATCGCACACAGGCGACAATACATGACACTAACTGGGCCTAAACCACTCTAGGCCTGAAAGCTTGACATTTGGAATCTTGGGCCGAACTCCTCGGCGAGGCCCAGCCACTTCGCGTGTCTTGTGCTGCTCTTGAACTGGAAGCGAGTCTTCAGTAACATCAGGCTGGGGCGCCGCAGCATCCTCTTCAGTAGGAGCAGGGAGAGGGGCAGTAGTAACATCCCCCCCTCCTTTAGAACCCGCATGTCCCCAGGCGGGAGCTGCTGGAAGCGTTGGAGGAGAGCTTCACGATCCTCCCAGGTAGCCATGGACACGGGCCACCCTGACCACTGGATCAATACCTGCGGAACAGAAGAAGTACCTTTCGGGACGAGCCGTTTCCCCAATATACGTACCGGGATTTGCAGAGATGAATCCAGGGCCGGAAGATCAGTAGATGGGTGAATGCCTGCGGGAGATGCTTTTTTCAACATAGAGACGTGAAACACCGGGTGCACCGAGGATGAACTGGGCAAGGATAACTTGTAAGCAACATCATTGATCTTAGATTCCACTGTGAATGGCCCGAAAAATTTGAAAGCCAGCTGCTGATTGGATCTTGGCGCGAGCGAAGATTGGACATATGGCTGCAATTTGACAAAGACATGATCCCCAACTTCGAACGTGCGCTCTGACCTGTTTTTATCTGCCTGCCTTTTCATGCGCATACGGGCGCGGAGCAAGTGCTGCTGCAACAGCTGATTCATGAGCTCACGATCTCTAAGCCACTGAGATAACTCTGGTGCAGGACAGAAATCCATAGGCGTCAACCCAAGGCTACGTGGGGGATGAACGTAAAGAGCCTCAAAAGGTGATGTACCCAAAGCTGAATGAAGGTTGGTATTGTACCAGTACTCAGCCAACCCGAGCCACTCCATCCACTTAGAAGGGCAAGCGTGGACATAGCATCTGAGGAAGGTCCCCATGCACTGATTGACGCGCTCCGTCTGACCATCGGACTGTGGGTGATAGCTAGAACTCATGCGTAAAGCGACTCCAGAGAGTTTAAAGAGCTGCTGCCAGAAGAGGGACGTGAAGATGCGGTCCCTGTCTGAAATGATAGACTCTGGCAAACCGTGGAGGCGACACACATGATCAAAGAAAATCTTGGCAACCCGAGCGGCAGTAAAGGGATGAGACAATGCAAGGAAATGAGCATATTTTGTAAATTTGTCAACAACAACGAAAATGCAGTTGTGGCCCGAAGAACAAGGCAGACCCTCAACAAAATCCATGGAAATGATTTGCCAAGCAGATGTGGGGACAGGAAGTGGCAATAGAAGGCCCGGCAATTTAGAGCGATCGGGTTTTGCTTGTTGACAAACCTGGCATGAAGCAACAAAGGATTTGACAGCAGTTTTCATTCCTTTCCAATAGAACAGTTGCTTTATGCGCCTGTAGGTGACAGGGAAGCCGGAATGACCTCCCAGGGGACCTGAGTGTAGAGCTTCCAAAATCTGTCTTTGCAGAGATTGATTACTGCCTAACCAGATGCGTTGATCATATCGGAGCAGACCAGCCCTCAGGGAAAAATGAGGCACTGCATCAGGGGAGACAGCCAACTGTGTAATGAGGGACTGTGCCTCGGGATCGGCCTCATATCCTTTGAGAATATCAGAAATCCAGAGGGGATCTGCTGTGGACAGCGCCATACAGTTCGCATCTGGGTGAAGGCGACGAGACAGAGCATCGGCCACTCGATTGTTTTGCCCCGGCTTATATATCACCTTGTATTGGAGGCCAAGAAGCTTGGAGAAAACTCGCTGTTGCCAAGGAGTGTTTAGGCGCTGGTCCGAGAGATGAATGAGGCTACGCTGATCTGTATAAATCAGGAACTCTTGATGTTGCAAATATGAACGCCATTGTTCCACTGCTAAGAGAATTGCCATGTACTCCTTCTCATATGTGGAGAGGCCGGCTGACTTGGGACCGAGGGGCTTACTGATATATGCCAGAGGGTGTCCATCTTGCAGTAAAACGGCACCAATCCCAGCTCCACAAGCATCTGTTTCAATGGAAAATGGCTTTGTGAAATCGGGCATAGCCAGCACCGGAGCGGAGCACAGAGCTATTTTGAGAACCTGAAACGCCGATTGGTGATCCTCAGTCCATACAAACAGAGTATGTTTTTTCAAGAGGTTGAACAAAGGCTTGGCAATAACAGCAAAATGGCGCACGAACTTCCAGTAATAGCCAGCGAGCCCAAGAAAGCTGCGAAGTTCCTTTACGTTTCGCACTGATTTTGCTCGGGTCCGTGGAGACACCCTCTTGACTAATGATATGACCCAAATATGCAATCTGGTGCTGAGCAAATGTACACTTGCTGAGTTTAACTTGCCACTGATCATTAGCCAAAAGTTGAAGGACTTCCCACAAGTGACATAAGTGTGCTTCGAAGGAACGACTATAAACAAGGATATCATCAAAGAAAACCAATGCACAACGCCGAAGCCCCGGCTGCAGAGTCACGTTCATAGCTCCCTGGAATGTTGCTGGTGCACCACACAATCCAAAGGACATTACCTTGAATTCAAAGTGGCTGAAATGAGTCTGGAACACTGTTTTGAGCTCTTCTCCTTCTTTGAGCCGGATCTGATTGAACCCGGAGTTGAGATCGAACGATGAGAACCAAGAAGAACCTGACAGCTCATCCATCATTTCGTCAAACATTGGAATAGGAAATTTGCCCCGAACAGTTAATGCATTGAGGTAGCGATAATCAACCACTGGGCGCCAGGAACCATCCTTCTTTTTAATTCTTTTTAACCAGCAACAGAGGAGAAGAAGAAGGACTAGAGCTCGGCTGAATTAAACCCTTGTCCAAAAGATCATGCACTTGCTTCTCAATTTCATCTTTCAGAGCCGGCGGATAGCGGTATGGACGAACTGCTACCGGCTGTGCGCCCTGTACCAAGGGAATGACGTGGTCGCAAGCACGTTTTGGGGGCAAACCAGAAACAGGGACAAACAGATGTTCAAAGTCACGCAGCAGAACAGCTATCTCCGGTGGTAATGACTGAGAAAACTGATCAAGTTGTTCTGGAACAGATAACTGACACAACTGCAGCAACATCTTCTCAGTAACCACTGCATCATCCCCACAAATAAGCTCAGAAGTACCCTGGTAAGGGATCAAAAGCCATTTGAATTTCCAATGTATCTGCATCGAACTGTGGGCCTCCAACCAATCCATACCAAGGATTAAATCATAATGTTGTAGTGGCAAGATCTTTAGATCAGAGATAAACTGGCAATGTTGCAGAGACCATTTGGCATGAGGGTATGTGAAGAACAAGCAAGAACCTACCAATTAGCAACTCTAACAGTAATGGGTTGTGTCAACGACTGTACGCCCTCTAACTTCTCTGCTAACGCTGCACTGAGGAAAGAGATGGAGCTCCCAGAATCCAACAAAATCAGAAGCCGTTGAGACTAAATAGAGCCCTGCAAACGCATTGTGCGAGGAGCCAACGAGTCAGAGCAAGCTTGTTGAGAAAGAACACACAGAACCTGATCTCCCGTGTTGGTGTCTGGATCATCAGAGTCTGCCAATAATGGTAGTTGAGCTGGCGACTGAATTGCATCCTCGGAACTAAATAATTCCAATAGCTCCTGCACCGCATGAAGTTGAACAGCTTGAGCGCAGCAGTGGCCTGTGTTGGGTAATCTCAGACCCAACAACTTGATTGGACAAGGCCCACGAGTTCCAATCTAAGCCCAATTGTTAATTGCTTTGATCGGCGGCAAACCTAAGCCCATTAGGCACGGCCCCAGACCCGCAGAGCCTATTTATGAGAGGGGTAAACCCCCTACTCGGGAATTAACCTAACCGGTGATACGTCGCCGTCTCTATTCGCGAGTTCCTCCCGTATCCGATCTACTAAAGGCTCTGAAGGGTTTCGGAAGCGCGTGTCTACATTCTTCTCTTCCTCCCACAGGTACGGATTGAGTTCTTCACCAAACAGGAGCGTTCCGCCCCTGATCAGGTGAAGATTAATGCTACTTCATCTACATCAACATCAAGATCATCTACGGAGGCACAGATGGATCCTACAACCAATGTTTAGTATCCTAAATTAGTTTTCCGCATGAGTTTAATGGTTTGTGGTCAAGTTCAGGCTAAGATAAGTTCCTGGCATGGTTAGATTAATCTCTAACCCTAAACATTAATTCTAAAAATCGGTATCACGAGCCAGGTTAGTTTCTGACTTGATCCTAATCAAATCAGATGAGTTCCCATACCTCTGTATGGTATTTACTCATATCAAATCTGTTTTTAAACATGCTTGAGGTCGAATTTCGATCTGTTAAGTTTTGTGCCTCTGTTTATGCAAACAGATCTGTTCCCCATGTTTTGAAGGGCAATTAGATTGAATTCGTATCTGTTTTCATGCATGCCAAAGTACTGTTTTGATCTATTAAGCCTGTAAGATTGTTTGGCAATTAAGTCACGGGCAAGTAATGCAAATACCAGATCTGTTTTACATTTGGCAAATTAAATTTCGATCTGTTAAGCCTATAAGGTACCAAATCAGATCGGCAATCATGTTTTATATGGCAATTAAGTTATGATAGATTCATTATTACATGCCTAAGTTGAGTTTAGATCTTTCTAGATCTGTTATGCATGTTTTAGGTTCATGGATTTCCCATAAATTAAGTCAATCCGTGGATCATTACTGGATTGTGAAATCAGTCCCTAACTACCATAATTAAGGGTGGTTTTAGGCCAACTGTAAAAGGTTTAAGCCTAATCTAAGTACTTTTGTACTAAACAAATCCATTAGCCTCGGATTACATAAGAGACTATGTTTTGTCACGGTTTAAGACTGTTTACTCCCTGTTTATGATCTAATCAAGCCAATCAGGCATAAGAAAGGGTGATTAGTCCCTGGTTATTCATGTTTTTCCATGTAATTAGGATTAAGCTCACTGTTTTTCCCTAAATTGAGCTCGATTCAAGTTTAATTCCGCAATTAGATGAAAGTTCATGCAATTGAGTTCCTAATTTGAGCCAAACTAAGATGGGGATTGAGAAATTATGCCCCGATTTGGGTTTTTCCCCAAACCCTAACCCTAACAGTGAGATTAAGGGCTCACCGTGGCTGTGCACATGGCGGGTGAATGCCGTTGCCGCGCAGCCCCGATGTCCCTGCTCCCCTACGGCCTGGTGCTCGCGCACCGCCGCCGCTACCCCGTCGCTGGTGGTGGTGCTGCCGCTGGTGCGAACAGCCGTCGGGTGTAGGGGAGTCGCCGCCTCTGACGTCGATGAGGGGACGTAGCCGCGCCACTGGTGCTGCTTGAGCTTGCCGCCGCTCGTGGTGGGCACACCCGCGCCCCCGGTTGACTGTCGTCGCCATCTTCCTCACGCCGATGCCCGCCCCTTGAGGCGCCGGTGATGGGCCGCTCGACGGAGCGCCGCGTGACCTCGTCAGGCGCGTGCGGCGGCGAAGGGCCCTCACGGGGCCATGAGCTAGAGCGCGGCGGCCGCTGCCACCGTGCGGCATGAGAGGGAGAGGGAGATGAGCGAGTGAAAGGGGAGAAGAAGGGAAGAGTGAGCCGTGCGGTCGAGGCGTTAGGTTTTGCCCCGGCCGGCCGGCGTCGCCTCCTTTTAAGCGGGAGAGGCGGCCCATCATAGCCGTCCATCCTTGATCGACGGCTGAGGCGCGCCGTGCCCCCGCCGTGGGCTGCACATGGGCTGAAAGGCCGCCCGCGCTGTGCGCACTATGGGCTGAGCCACGGCTTAAGTGGGCCGAATAGGCCGAATTAAGTTTTCCATTTATTTCGAATTTCAGAATGATTTATTCATTTATTCTCAGCACATTTACAGTTTATCCGTATAAATTTAATTTAAGTGCTGATTTCTGGAGTTTGAGGTTTAATTTTACTTTACCCATAATTTCTCCCATATTATCTTTTAAGCATAATTTTGCTTGATATTTGCACAAATAAGTTGAGAATTATTTTCTCATAAGTTGATTCCCTCTGCATTAAAATCTCTTATGAGATTTATTTAATAAATTTAAGATATGCTTTGGGAATTTTGTGCTGATATAATTTTTAAGTTTTCAGCTTTATGATTAATTAAGTGCTCATATTTAAGCTTTATTGGCATTTATTTCAATGCAATAAGTGTTTTATGCATTGTTTAAACTCTTAATTTTTTTTAAGTGCTATTTTAAGTTATAAATGGTTCATGAGTTCTAATTTATTTTGAGCTATAAGTTATATGGACCTTTATTTATGAGTCTTTTATATGCACCTGCTCATTCTTTTGATAAGTTTGAGCTTTAAGTCTAAGCATTTATTGCTTTTATAATGGTGCATGGCATTTAGTTTATAAGCTTTTAGCTTATTTAATTCCAGAATAAGTTCTAAAGTTTAAGCATGAGTTTTTATTTGCTTATTTATTTCCATCAGAATTGAATTTATTATGCCATAAGATTGAGGCAAATGCATTAAGTTGCAGTGTTTAAATCTGAAAATTGTTAATCCACCAATGCATAAGAAGGTGGTCTCCGATCAAATGGAACCAACGAGAAGTTTGGTTGGAGATTACTCGTGATTAATACTGACCAACGTTGGGTTAATTATGAGTTTGTTAAATAAGTTTTCTTTTGTATTCTTGCCCAACGGTGTTGCAAATTGAAACTTTATGCATGTTGTTGATCAGACCAACGTAGGGTTAATTTCATGCTTATAAGTACATCTTCTATGTAGTTTTTTGATGAGACATTTGTTCTTATGATTTTCAGTGAATTTTGCATACTATCTGAATACCATTGAGCCCCTAAGTAGCACCAATTATCCTACATGGAATGAGAAGGTGCTAGCCATTCTCAAGGTTCTGGACCTTGATTATGCGCTTAATGAGGATAAGCCTGTTACTCCCTCACCGATATATGATAATTATGTTGATAAAATGAGGGAGTATACGGCTAACTCAGAAAAGTGGAAGAAATCCAATAGTCTAGCCAAAATGATCATTAAGCATTCGATCTCGGCTGGCTTGAGGAGAGTATTTCCTGATAAGATAAATAATAGGGAATTGACTGCTAAGGAGTTTCATAACTCCATAAGAATGCATTTTTGCATAATGTTCCTTATTGAAAAATTAGCTTCCTCACGCTATGATAAGCAAAGTGGGTTAAGTGAGCATGTTAAATATATGTTTAATATGGCTGTTGAGCTAAAAGAACTAGGTGTTTTCGTCTCTGATGATGCACTAGTTAAATTTATTATGAGCTCTTTGCCAGAATACCATGCTCAAAATAATGAAATTCCATTAGTATGCAATTTCTGCAAGGTACCCGGGCACGTGAGGAATCAATGTGCAAAGTTTGATGAGTGGCTTCGAAAGAAGGGTACATTAATTGTCTCATAAGGTTATTGAGTTAATTTCCCCCCTTATTATGGTGGATTGACAAAGGTGCGTTTATGCGCAATTTAATACTCCTGCAGGCATTGCCAATCCATAAGTCATGTGGGAGTAAGGGGAGAAAAATCTAAGAAGCAATGACGAAAATAAAGTGATGGCCAAGACATTGGAGCTTCACATTAGTTATTTAAATTAGTTTGCTTCATTATTGATGATGTCTCTTATGTCCTAGTTAATGAAGAACCATGTTCGTTCTATGAGTAACATTATTTGGACAAATATTGTGATTTGGAGATTATTAATACATCATCAGAAGTTCTTTATTATCATCATGAGTTACATTGGCAATAAGTTTTATATGTTCTCTTTATGTGAACTATGTGATGAATGTGTTGCTGTTAAGCATAAGTTACCTGATGAGACCTCAGCGAAATTGTGTCATTGTTTAAGTCACATTTCGAAGGGGAGAATGGAATTGTCTCATAAGATAAAGAGATATTTCATTCTATTTATTCATCACAAACAACATAAGATTAAGTTGTTGAATAAAGCTCCTTAGATATTGCCCAAACTGTCTCTAAAATTAATTGTGAGTATTCATCATACTAGCCAACGCTGATTGGTGGATACATATGTCACAAAGTTTTTGTTGTTCTAGTTCCTTCTTGGCCAACGCTGTTGTGGACTAGCTCAATAATACTTGCATTTAGAGACTTAAAATGGTTTATATCTGTCATTCTGGCCACCGCAAGTCGATAGATATTTGACCATAACTTTGCTACTTTGCTGATTTAGTTCATCATCTTGGCCACCGCTGTTGTGGGCTAGAACGGCAAAGGAAGCATATAAATGGTATTTAATAAGGACACTTATATAGTCCAAATACCGGGCAAACTTGAGCAATACAGGATTAATATTCTGCTGAATTTTTAATCTATAAGTTACTCATTGATCTGCTTATTTTCACTAAGTTTGTGATATAAGATTATCCATCAGGATGTCAAGGTCAGTGGGAGTTCACTAATCTTTCCTGAAGAAGTGCAATTAATTTTTTGTACTAATGAATCAAGGAAACAGTGGGAGTGTCATTTTGTTCCCAAAACTTCAGTTGTGATTTATAGTTAACCCATAAGTACTCACAACTATGTTAAGATTTATTGTTCCATCAATACATGCTCTGATCTTATTTTAAGGGCAACGACAAATTAATGAGCAATTATAAACATGAGTCTTAGCTGAATTTCTAATGGAATCAACACAGTAGGCTATTATAGGTCTACACAGTTGAATGTGATTCCGAAAGAAAGTTTAAAAGCTAAGTTTATAGCTCATTTTGAATATTAAAGTAGGAAAATAATTACTTTCCTAGTACTCTTCATGGATGACAGCAAAGTAGCGAAGAATATGCTACTTAAGAGTTTTATTATTTTTTCTATCCATGATATCAATAATCTTGGTAAAAGGTGCTAAGTTCTTGGCACTAAAGTTAAAACTAAGATTGGACCAACTGAGTATTAGGATTATCACTGAAAGCATTATACTGAGTATTTGCTTAAGTGATATATAAAGTTATTGCCATGCCTGTATTTTGCATATTGCAATAATTTGATTTATTTATAATAAATCTAAGTTACAATAAGGAAGACGTTCCCTGTGCTTCAGCTGTCAGAAGCTTTATATGCAATGTCTATAAGTTTTGACTTGCATTTATATTTTGGGACGCTTGACAAAGATATTAAATTTTATCCAGATAAGGTCCACTGGAAATGGTGCTAATAAATATTTAAATTAAATGCACCAAAGTGACATGCTTAATTATGAATAATCTAAATGATCATAAGTTATTCATATGCCGATTTTACGAAATTGACTGATATAAGAAAGTGCACAATAAGCTTGTATCTTTCAGTCTCGTGGAAAAGGTACGTGTTATGAAAATTCTCCAAACCAAACTTAGCATTATATTAAGCTAAGTTGTAGCATGTTCAACTCAGCAGGCCAAAATGGCATTAGAACTTTGTTCTGAAAGTTGAGTAATAATAGACAGCAATTATATTATATACTACTGCTATTAATAAGTTGCAGTACTTTTAAGTAGCAGCTCATCATTGATGATGCATTGCACATCAATAATTAGATATTGAGTTGTGAAAGAATGATCCCAGGATCGAACCATTAAGCTGATGACAATAAGTATTAAGTCAACTGCTAGCAAGTCAGCTTAATATAATTGATATAAGACTGACCATGTATCTCATAAATAAGCGCGCAAACTTTCATGAGGTATGTGGGAGGCACATATTCAGATTCTGGATGAGGCCGTATGAATAACTCCCGTAAGTTTTATAAGTTCTAAGGTATTTCAGTGAACTATAGTTAATGGGGTTCCAGTGGCTATTAATGCCGCTGACGACGCATTAGTCTGGTCTTGCTGTTATATTGAGTGTGAGCATAAGTTTAACTCGAACATAAGTTGTTGACCGTTCGATTAGTTGGAGAATGTTGGGTAATCTCAGGCCCAACAACTTGATTGGACAAGGCCCACGAGTTCCAATCTAAGCCCAATTGTTAATTGCTTTGATCGGCGGCAAACCTAAGCCCATTAGGCACGGCCCCGGACCCGCAGAGCCTATTTATGAGCCGTCTCTATTCGCGAGTTCCTCCCATATCCGATCTACTAAAGGCTCTGAAGGGTTTCGGAAGCGCGTGTCTACGTTCTTCTCTTCCTCCCACAGGTACGGATTGAGTTCTTCACCAACCAAGAGCGTTCCGCCCCTGATCAGGTGAAGATTAAGGCTACTTCATCTACATCAATACCAAGATCATCTACGGAGGCACAGATGGATCCTACAACCAATGGTTAGTATCCTAAATCAGTTTTCCGCATGAGTTTAATGGTTTGTGGTCAAGTTCAGGCTAAGATAAGTTCTGGCATGGTTAGATTAATCTCTAACCCTAAACATTAATTCTAACAGCCCGGACTCCATTTCTCCGCGCAGCGGTCACACAAACCGCGGGCGCGGCGATATGCCTGCAGTGCTGCGAACTTGTCGGTGACCGAACGTGCTGCGTCAGGTGGCTTCGCTTCAGGCGGCGATGTTGGATTGTCAGTTCTGGGAGGCGGGGAAGACGGAAGCGGACCCTGAGAAAAGGGCTTAGATGATGCAGTCCAGTCCAAGTGTCGTGACTCCCGTCTCGGCTCCGCTACTTCTTCCTGCAAAAGAGCCAAAGTACACGCAGAGTCGAGGTCTTTGGGACGCTGAATATGAATAGCAGCTCGAATATGTGGACGAAGCCCTTCAACGAAACGCATGGTGTAATAGAGAGGGTCGGTATTTGGCCCATAAGCGACAAGCTGATCAACTAGAGCAGTAAAATTGTCTATGTAATCTTGGACAGAGCCCAGCTGAGAAATGCGATATAACTGGCGAATCAACTGTTCTTGCTGATCGCGACCAAATCACTCAAGCAGTAACTGTCCGAACTGCGACCAGGAAGCAGAGCGCAAACGAGACTCAACGGACATAGACCAACGAGCAGCAGCACCAGTGAAGTGCATAGCCACCACCCGAACCCATAACCGCGAATCCACATGGTAGAGATCAAAATAATCCTCACATCGCGACATCCATAGTTTGGGATTACTCCCTTCAATTTGGAGACTTAACCGGACCCCTTTTTCTTGTTCATAGACCCATTTAGGGTGTCATCCGTTAGAATTTGAGCAGATATACATATAAAAATTGATAGATAAATTTAATTGTGGTAGAAATTAATAATTTAGAAATATATAGGTATATTAAGGCGACAAGCAATATTGATACAAGTTTAAGTGGTGATCTTAATTTACAAGTCACGATAGCACATGCAGGTGATATGGATCTAATTTTAATATATTATTTTAGATTATCTATCACAATAGTAAATGTTGTACGTCGAGAATGGCCTAACGCGAAGACGTCGTTTTCAACATGGGAACAGATCGAGATGCAAACCACCACTGAATCTGCTGCTTGGGCCGACACACGTACATACCCATGGACCACCACCGTAAATTACTCCACACTAGCACTCAATGGTTGGGCGCGCGGTTGTTAGCTGCGCCATTGATGCACAATAGTAGGCAACAGTGCTTCGTACAATCAGGACCCCCGGAGACGACTTGCTATGCTCGAAAGTCGATCTTCATATATACTCCCTTCAATTTGGAGACTTAACCAGACCCCTTTTTCTTGTTCATAGACCCATTTAGGGTGTCGTCCGTTGGAATTTGAGTCGGTATACATATAAAAATTGATAGATAAATTTAATTGTGGTAGAAATTAGTAATTTAGAAATATATAGGTATATTAATTTGATAATTTATTTTTCCTATAATAGGGTATGTTGGTCAGTTAGATGTAGATTTAGGGTTCTTTTAGTTTGTCTTTAGTACCTAGGGCGACAGGCAATATTGATACAAGTTTAAGTGGTGATCTTAATTTACATGTCACGATAGCAAATGCAGGAGATTTGGATCTAATTTTAATATATTATTTTAGATTATCTATCATAATAGTAAATGTTGTATGTCGAGAATGGCCCAACGCGAAGACGTCGTTTTCAACATGGGAACAGATCGAGATGCAAACCACCACTGAATCTGCTGCTTGGGCCGACACACGTACATACCCATGGACCACCACCGTAAATTACTCCACACTAGCACTCAATGGTTGGGCGCGCGGTTGTTAGCTGGGCCATTGATGCACAATAGTAGGCAACAGTGCTTCGTACAATCAGGACCCCAGAGACTTGACTTCCTATGCTCGAAAGTCGATCTTCATATATACTCCCTTCAATTTGGAGACTTAACCGGACCCCTTTTTCTTGTTCATAGACCCATTTAGGGTGTCGTCCGTTGGAATTTGAGTAGATATACATATAAAAATTGATAGATAAATTTAATTGTGGTAGAAATTAGTAATTTAGAAATTTATAGGTATATTAATTTGATAATTTATTTTTCCTATAATAGGGTATGTTGGTCAGTTAGATGTAGATTTAGGGTTCTTTTAGTTTGTCTTTAGTACCTAGGGCGACAGGGAATATTGATACAAGTTTAAGTGGTGATCTTAATAATTTACATGTCATGATAGCACATGCGGGTGATATGGATTTAATTTTAATATATTATTTTAGATTATCTATCATAATAATAAATGGTGTACGTCGAGAATGGCCTAATGCGAAGACGTCGTTTTCAACATGGGAACAGATCGAGATGCAAACTACCACTGAATCTGCTGCTTGGACCGACACACGTACATACCCATGGACCACCATCGTAAATTACTCCACACTAGCACTCAATGGTTGGGCGCGCGGTTGTTAGCTGGGCCATTGATGCACAATAGTAGGCAACAGTGCTTCGTACAATCAGGACCCCCGGAGACTTGACTTGCTATGCTCGAAAGTTGATCTTCATATATACTCCCTTCAATTTGGAGACTTAACCGGACCCCTTTTTCTTGTTCATAGACCCATTTAGGGTGTCGTCCGTTGGAATTTGAGTAGATATACATATAAAAATTGATAGATAAATTTAATTGTGGTAGAAATTAATAATTTAGAAATATATAGGTATATTAATTAGATAATTTATTTTTCCTATTATAGGGTATGTTGGTCAGTTAGATGTAGATTTAGGGTTCTTTTAGTTTGTCTTTAGTACCTAGGGCGACAGGCAATATTGATACAAGTTTAAGTGGTGATCTTAATTTACATGTCACGATAGCAAATGCGGGAGATTTGGATCTAATTTTAATATATTATTTTAGATTATCTATCATAATAGTAAATGTTGTACGTCGAGAATGGCCTAACGCGAAGACGTCGCTTTCAACATGGGAACAGATCGAGATGCAAACCACCACTGAATCTGCTGCTTGGGCAGACACACGTGCATACCCATGGACCACCATCGTAAATTACTCCACACTAGCACCCAATGGTTGGGCTCGCGGTTGTTAGCTGGGCCATTGATGCACAATAGTAGGCAACAGTGCTTCGTACAATCAGTCCCCCAGAGACTTGACTTGCTATGCTCGAAAGTCGATCTTCATATGTACTGCCTTCAATTTGGAGACTTAACCGGAATCCTTTTTCTTGTTCATAGACCCATTTAGGGTGTCATCCATTGGAATTTTGAGCAGATATACATATAAAAAAATTGATAGATAACTTTAATTGTGGTAGAAATTAATAATTTAGAAATATATAGGTATATTAATTTGATAATTTATTTTTCCTATAATAGGGTATGTTGGTCAGTTAGATGTAGATTTAGGTTTCTTTTAGTTTGTCTTTAGTACATAGGGAGACAGGCAATATTGATACAAGTTTAAGTGGTGATCTTAATTTACATGTCACGATAGCACATGCTGGTGATTTGGATCTAATTTTAATATATTATTTTAGATTATCTATCATAATAGTAAATGTTGATAATTTAGATAGAAACTTAGATGTTATTCCAAACTATCTTTCATGATGATATATAGGATCGGGAAATAATTTAGACATTGATTTATGCAGTTTACTTTGTGATGTATGTGTAATGGCAGCGATGGGATGATTATTTAGGAAACAAGAGAGAACGTGCGTATAGCTAGCCTGGCCCGGAAGAGGAAAAAAAAGAGAGACACGGTGCATTCTGGCTATAGATGCACCATCCAACTGGACTACTCAGTCTTTAGCAGATTGATTGCGTAGCATCACCAATCCTCGGGCATTACCAATACTTGTACAACTATGGTTCCATATAATTGGCCTCGCTCGATCTACCTTCTTCACAAGCCGATTCCTTTCACAGTATAAACTCTACCCGGCCTCTGGTTCCTGTGCCTCCTCATCTTGCACAGTCCCTTTGCTTTGCTCTGGGACTCTCAACTCTCAAACATTCATCTGGCTACCTACAACTCCCATAATAATGCCATCCAAACCCACACCATAATCGTAGAGAGACAAGAGAGCGACACCATTGCGCAAGCAAGCAAGCAAGGTTCTGGGATGGCTAGCTATGGAGGCGGCACTAATCTCTAGAGCTTCCAATTAAGCCTATGTGAAACGCCCTAGATTTCGCGATGCCGAAATCCTGAGTTTAACAAAGCATATGATAGTCCCAAGACTCTATGGCTATCAAATAATGTCTGTCTCGCTGAACTCACAACCATGCTCACAAACGTTTAATGTTTAGCTTACAACCTTATTTAGGCTTTTACTTCAGTACACAGACCGGTACAAGCCACTTGGGCTAAGCATGAAAGGAAATCAGAGTAAAGCAACTAGCGCATCTTCTGGACCATCTCCCCAGGCACTTCTCGAGCGTAGCGCCGCAACCTCCTCAGTCGTACCAACCATCGTTGAAGTCGTACTCCGGCTCCTCGTCCTCCATTTCTGTACGATAAGTGTACAGGTCACTAATCCGAACACCCCAAATCCGCCTAACCAGTATTTCAAATGAAGGCTGGGTTTCCTATGCGAGCAATACATATATACATAAACCATATTCATGTTATCAACACCATTTCACAATAACCATCCTCATCTCACCACCAAACACCTCATCACCACATCACTCGACTAAATCTGCGACAAGAGCGACTCCCTCCTGCCCTTGCCTCATCGGCCAACGCCGGACCTATCGCTCGAGGGAGAGAAGAAAACCCCATGCTAGTTGTATTGACTCCGCCTTTGGGTCGTCCTTAACCGTGGACACGGCTATACGTATAGATTTACACTCTACAGAGGTTGTACAGTAACATACGAAGATGGGCTACGACGGCCGTCGCCGGCATAGTCCTTCTACACAATTGGTAATCCTACACCTAATGGTGCCGCTCTGCTTTTCCGAGCTAGAACAAGTTTGGATACACACCACCGCACACTCGGAACTGTGAAACAACTCAGATATCCTAACTTGTGGTGAGACACCTTAGGCATGAATCCAAACGCCCCCGTAAACATCTCAATGCCTTAGGCTAGTCCAGATGGTACCTAAGGCTATGCGCAGCCGTGCCCTCATTCGGTGCGCAATAGCTTTACGGCACAGATTTAGGGCAATGGAACACGCGGTCGACGCCCCTATCCGTTGCGCAATGGTTTGGCTGAGGCCGCTCAACTGCATGCGTAGGGCAGCGCGGAAGAGCCCCGCATGCACTGTGGGCTGCGGGCCCCGCCAACCGCCGCTGCCTCCCGCGCGCGTACGGAGAGGAGGCGTCGGCCGGCGGAGGATGACCGACGGCGCAGCGGCGGTCAGGGAGGAGGCGGATCCGGGGAGGCGGAGCTCGGCAGAGGCGGAGGAGTGACCTTGAAGACACCCTTGCCGACGCGGAGGGGCGTGGCGGGGCGCGGATCCGGCCCCCATCGTCACCGGGGAAGCGGAGCTCGGCGGAGGGCTCGGCAGAGCTCGGGGAGGCGAGCTGGCCGGCTGCGGGTAGGAGCTCGGGGCGGCGGCGTCGGTGCTCCGTTGCCAACGAGGAGGAGAGCGACGGTGGGAGAGAGCTGGGCCTGCGGGAAAGAAGGGGTGGGAGGAGATGCGGTGGGGGAGGCAGCGAGAGAGAGTAGAGAGAGAGGAGGGGGAGAAGAAGGGGTGGTTGATAAGAAATGATGAAATATTTGGGGTGGGATATAGGGTAAAGATGTAGGGTAAAATGGAGCGCGGATATTTTTTTAGGGGCGCTGTATGTGCTGACCAGACAGAAATATTTCTTTTGGATAAGGTAACGTGGGTGTGAATACTCTTAGTACGCCTATAACACAAGGCCTTACCCCATCAACTATTTGAATTGGCCCAACGATGGGCTCATGTTGTTGTACGCTGCTGCCAGCCATGCACTGCGTCGTCGTACCAGATCTTAAAGTTTGCATCAGTCATAGCCTTTAATTTGGGCTGTTGAACAAGAGGGGGTGTGTTTAGATGGATTGAAATTGGAATTGAAATGCACTGTAACGCTGAAAAATACACTGTAGCAATTTTCGTTTGTTTGTGGTAAATATTGTCCTACTATGGTCTAAGTGGCTCAAAAGATTCGTCTCGCAAAGTACATCTAAACTGTGCAATTAATTTTTTATTTCATCTACATTTAGCACTCCATTCATGTGCCGGTATTTTGATGCGATGGGGAATCTTTTTTCTGCGTAGTGAAATTTCGGAGAAATTTTGAGATGTAAGGCTGGGTGATGCCAGACGTGCGGCGGTGAGTCCCCACGCACACTACCCATTGTACCCTTTCTGCAGCACGGCATGGGCTGATCGATTTTCGTGTCGCTCCGCCGCCGCAGCAGTCAGTACGCAAACACACATGGCACGTACCGTCCTCTCGCCAGCTGAATTATTATTGAGGCTGTGGGTGGTATCCAAGAAGATGCCAATGCGCAAGACCACAACACGTACGGGCGCAATAGTCACACTACACTGTTTTTTTTTTGTTGTGACTGGCTTCACACCTTAGGCTGAATTCACTGAGACACTTGTAAACCAATTTCTATTTCAAATTTTACTCAGTGAACCGTATTATGTCTACAGTGCGAAACAGTATATACAGGTCCATTTGCAAGTGGACCGGTGAACTTAGGCTGAGTCCAATGGGACTCCCTATCCCCGTTCTCTAAACACTATTCCAACTATCTACACTCACAGCTACAGTGTACAGAGAAGCTATTTACAGAACACCATTGGACTCAACCTTTGCCTTTTGGCTGACATTCTGACAAGTGAAAGGCACGGAACGCTCGATCGATCGATCCGTGCATGTGATGTGAGGACGCTTTACTATTGCTTGACGATGGCGCATAGTACTCGTCGATCGTGCATGCATGCTCCAATTCGTATGAGTTTTTTTCCAATTCGTATGTCAGGAAGGTAGTAGAGAACTGCTTCGGCCAAGTGGTGGACGACAACCGAGCTCGGCTGGCCCTGCGCTTCGTCCACAAAGGAGGTGCATCCACTGGGTCGTTGGGAGCCGTAGGTCGTGTACTGCGCGCGGCAAGAACAAACATGCACAGGACCGAGACATCCTGCTTGCCTGGGATACTCCCTGCAGTCTGTTTCAAACCAACAAGGTAAGACTGATCGATCGACCACCCCGTCAGCAACAAAGTTTTCATTATTAGCGATGCCATCCCGTCCTTTTGGCTGGCCCATCCATGCATGTTGTGTGTATATATAAGATTATAATACATGTGAAATCAATAAAAATCTTGAGACAAACTTTTTCTGTATAATAGTGAAAATTTGCTGGATATTCACCGCATGCATGGCTCAAACATCGTGATATATAGTCGTGGATCACAGTATATAAGCTAGCTAGTAACGTACACAAGTGCTGAGGATATAGAAACCTTAACTGCTCGATCTATAGGATGGATCGAGAATCAAGAAATGAGAATGTAAACCTGGTAACAACCGACATTAGCCTGAGCAATTATTGAACGTGAATGGTGTTGAGTCTCTCTTTCCATTGAGTCAAAATAATTCAGCCTCCACCATGTCTACCTAGGCCGGGAGAGTAGGGACGACATGACTCCACCATGGCGCACACAGTGCCGAAGTCTCTTTGCCACTAGTACACCATTGAATTATTGAAGCACATGTAGTACGTCCTGCTGGCCAGGCGCCAAGCGCAAGTCACCACGCGTGACAGCTTTGAACGCATGCATGATCAAATCCCAAAAAAAGGCGAGCTCCCAAAAGTATCTCTTTTCACATTTCCCTGTGAAGTGAAGCGCGTTGCACGCATAGGGACTGTTTGGTTGCCTGGCTATCCGACTGGCCAGGCCACGTCAGGACGTAGCTAGTGTTTGGTCAGGAATCCCGTTTCCCTAGCCCGGCCCCAGCTGTGCAACTTCAGCCAACTTGAGTCCCGATGGGTGGCTCCGCGAGAACGGCCGATTTGGTGTTTCTATTCTGGCCTGGCCAATTTGGGCACAAGTGCGCCCCGTGTGGCTATCTCCTCTCCCTCTCCGTCCTTCTCCCTGCTCGACTATGGCGACGACGGGTAGCCGCCGGAGCACCTCCCCCGTCGTCTCCCTCCCTGCGTCGAGGGTGGGCGGTCACCGGGCAGCGGCGTGGCCGCGGGAGCACCTCCCCCATCCCCTCCCTCCACGCCGGCAGCCGCGACGATGTGGAGGACGTGCGCATCGACGTCACAGCTCCGCCGCGAGGAGAGGGAGCGGCAGCCGCACCAACTGCTGCGGCGAGAAGGTGGAGTAGCCGCAGGAGCACCTCCCCCGTCCTATCCCTCCACGCCGGCAGCCGCGACGAGGTGGGGGACATGCGAGGCGACGGCACAGCTTCGCCGTGACGAGGTGGAGGAGGTGGAGGTAGAGGAGGCCGGCGGATGTGGAGGTAGAGCAAGGCGGAGGAGGTGGAGGGGGAGGAGGCCGGTGAAGGTGGAGGAGGCCGGCGGATCTTGAGGTAGAGCACAGGGCGGCGGAGGTGGAGGGGAAGGAGGCCGGTGAAGGTGGAGGAGGCCGGCGGATCTTGAGGTAGAGCAGGGCGGCGGAGGTGGAGGGGGAGGAGGCCGGCGGATCTTGAGGTAGAGCAGGGCGGCGGAGGTGGAGGGGGAGGAGGCCGGTGGAGGTAGAGGCGGCGAATCTGGATGAGGAGGAGACCGATGGAGGTGAAGGAGCCCGGTGGCCACCATGTTGGTCAAGGCAACCAAACATGAACTATGTCTAGACAGGCTACACAGAAAATGCAACCAAACAGAAGTTTTTGTAGTGCAATAGCCTACGATAGCCTGGTTTGAGCTAGCCTGGCCAGGGAAGCGGGGCGGGCTACGGTTGAACAGCAACCAAACAGACCCATAGTGTCCTCAAAAGCATCTCTCATCATGTCTAAAGTCTAAACTGTGATTGGGAAACTACCTCACTGCTTTGAAGTACTAATTGCACTTTAATTATTATCTTAAACAAAACGTTTGTCGTCAACACAAAGTACACTGCACACACTATCGTCGACGTTTCCTCCACATTTCCCTGTGAAGTGAAGCGCGTTACATTCATGATTCCCAGCAGTAGGCCACTATGCCTGTGCTCAAAGTATGGACCTGCAGGTTTGGCAGCCCAGCACGTGTCTGCTCAGTATATTCATCAGGCATGCATTTCTATGAAAATAGCGTCAGGCCCCCAGAGACTTGACTTGCTGCTCTTCTACATGCCTACACATCTGCGTCTATATATATATGTGAGAGGGAGGGGGGAGAGAGCGCGCTTCCTGCTTCTGAAGTCTGGCACCAGTTCAACTCTGTCTCTCATCTCTTAATCCCCGTCCTCCTACGCAAGTTTGGGACGACTACAAGAGCCCCAATTGATGCTTGCATGTAATTTATTAAGCTGCTAGCTAGCTGATTCGACTTGAGCGAGCAAAGCTTGTCTCATCCCCTTTTCCCATCTTGTTGTGCTCTAATTTTCTTCTCTACTACTAATGAAATCCATGGTAGGCTAGCTGCGGCATCTAACCTTGGGAGCCATGGAAATTGTGACGGGGGCACTGGGCGCCGTCCTCTCCAAGCTTGGCGAGCTACTCAAGGATGAGTACAACCTGAACCGGAACGTCAGGAAGGACATCGAGAACCTCTCCAGCGAGCTTGAGAGAATGAAGGGCACCCTCAGCGTCATCGGTGGTGTGCCGCCGGAGGAGCTCAGTGAGCCACAAAGGATCTGGGCTCGGGATTTAAGGGAGTCGTCATACGATATGGAGGATATTGTAGACACCTTCCTCGTGGACGTCCGACGCTCTGATCCCCACGCTAAAAGCATCAACAAAGGGTTCATCAACATCATAAGGGAAATGGTCAATAAGGCCTGGCCTTCCCGTGGGATCGGCCATGAGATCAAGGCCATCATGGAGCGTGTCAAGGAAGTGGCTGAGCGACGTGACAGGTCAGTGATCAACGCCCCTTTGTATTAGTATATCATTTTGACTCTTACGGTCTTACCTAAAATGAATTTGCATCAATTATTTCCTTGGACAGGTATAAGGTCGATACTACTGCACCTGTGAAAACCTCGATTGACCCTCGTATAACATCTCTTTATACCGACCTGAAGGACCTTGTTGGAATTGATGAGGCAAGGAAAGAAGTGGTAGCAATGTTGACAAGAGAAGATGGCATCTCCACACAGCAACAAAGGATAATCTCCATTGTTGGATTTGGTGGACTAGGCAAGACAACGCTTGCCAAAGCAGTGTGTGACGAGCTTAAGACTCAATTCGATTGCACTGCTTTCGTTCCAGTATCTCAAACTCCCGACACCAACAAAGTTCTCAAGGACATCCTTTATGGACTGGACAAGAAAAAGTATGAGAATATTCATAGCACAATGTTGGATGCAAGGCATCTCATTGATAAAGTACGGGAATTCCTCCAAGATAAGAGGTATGTACACGACATCTAGCTATTTTGTACATGTGGTCAGTCTCACTTTGAACTCTCCAATATATGCATCAAATTAGGAACGCCTTCCATGCAGATTGCACACTCAAAATTTTACAAATTATTTTTACTAGTCCATGAACCCGTGCGATACACGGGTTAGAATTTTACAAGATATAGATTTAATCTTTATTGATATTAGTGTTGATTATTTTAATATATCTTTTGTAATGGCATTGTGGGTGATTTGTATGCAAATTTAGGAATTATTTTAATGTTGAGGTAATTTAATCCATATTTTTATAACTATGTGACAGTAATTTTTATTCCACTTTATGGGGTTATTTTAATTCATATTCATAATGATGTGATCAGTGATTTTTATATAAATATAGGAGGTTATTTCATTTCACCTTTCATAATATTATGGTGGGTAATTTTTATATAAATTAAGATGAATATTTTATCTCGTCTTTCATAATGGCATGATGGATAATTTTTAAAACATATAATATATCTAATCGCTATAATTATCAAAGCTATATAATGGATGGCCGGAGGCTTCTAATTTTTTAGGAATTCTTAGGATTTGTCTTTTTTTTTCTAACACGTCCAGTGAAAATTAACTTGGACGCTCTAATTTGTAATACTATATCATCGACCCGTGCTCTCGCACATGTTGAAGTTTATGAGATATAGATTTAATTCTTAGTAATATTAGAGGAGATATTTTAATTCATCCTTCGTAACTGAATTACCGTAATGTATACGCAAATTTTGAAATTAATTTAACTTATCTTTCATGATGGCATATTGGATAATTTATATAAAGATGTAAGACTTATTTTATTTCATTTTTTAAATGGAATGATGAGTAATTTATATGCAAATTTAGATAGTTATTTAATTCATATTTTATTATAACATGGTGGGTAGTTTTATGCAATTTTAAGGGGTTATTTAGTTCATATTTTATAATGGAATTGTTATTCAAATTTAGGGGATTATTTTATTTCATCTATCATAATGTCATGGTGGGGTGATTTTTTAGAAATTATATTAGATCTAATGACTACTTTGTTAGAACTACACGATGAATGACACGATGTTTCTGATTTTTTGAGAATTTTTAAGATTTATCTTTTCCTAGAAAACATATATAATATAAAGCTACATGAGGATGAACAATATGTTAATTACATAGAAAATAGACCTAGTAGTTATTAATATTTCAATCTATAATCAATGATAGAGATGTGTGATTACTTAGAAAATAAATTAAAAAAAGAAAAATTTGAAAAAAAATTGTTTTCGTTGAGAGTTGAACTCAAAACCTTTTATAACGACGGATGTGGATAATTAAAAAACTACAAAAAAGAGAAGAAATTTGCTTTCATTGAGAGTTGAACTCGAAACCTTTCATAATGGCAGAGGTGGGTAATTACTTAGAAAACAGATCTAAAGGCCAGTAATATTCCAATCGAACGATGGACGGCTGGATGTTTCTAATTTTTTGTGAGAATTTCTAGAATTTATCTTTTTTTCTTAGCGCGCCTGGTGAGGATTAACGTGGAGGTTCCAAAGGAGCCTCTAATTAGTAATATTAAGATTGATTGTCTTGAATTGTAGAAGAAAAGTTAACATATAGAGTATGCTAACCTTTACACTATACTAGGAACCAAAATTTTTCTTGTGGGTGAATAAGTATGTGAACCTGCCACCTTATTCACGCCTCAAGCCCATACTACGAAAATATGAAGTCAATAACTTGATTGCTTAAAGCAACTAATGAGTTCAATCAAAATTACCTCCTCCCTAGACGTCTTATTAATAAGATACATTGCCATGCTGCCTTGCCGATCCATAAACCTTGCTTGGATCAGATCAGATCTGATCAGCAGATGCATGGGGGTTTCGGTTTCTAATAATCAGGTTTAATTATACTTTTCGGCAGAAGCCTAAAAATCATCCAATGTGTGTGAGCGCGCACGCGTGTGTTCAAAAGATGCGTTCGACGGATACTCTTCCTCAGTTAATTTCATATTTATACTTACATGGCTCCTCTGTTACTGTACGCATAGGTACTTAATTGTCATCGATGATATATGGTCTGAGGAACCCTGGAAAATTATAAGATGTGCTCTGGTTGAGAATAACAGGGGAAGTCGAATAGTTACAACAACCCGCATAATTGATGTTGCTGAGCAAGTGGGTGGTTGTTGTTATAATCTCAAGCCTCTTGATCCTCGCAGCTCTAGAATATTGTTCTGTAGAAGAATATTTGGTCATGATGATAAATTGGCCGAAGAATTTTCAGAAGTATCAGAAAAAATTTTGAACAAATGTGGAGGTGTGCCATTGGCTATCAAAGCAACATCAAG
>JAMSGZ010000132.1:0-170000 GCA_030272315.1 Paspalum vaginatum
TTTGCTGGTACATAAGAAGGAGAATGTAAACGAGTGGAACAAGTTTTGTGAATCCATTGGTTCCGGAAGGAGCAATAATGGTATGGAGAATATGAGAAAGATATTATCACTTAGCTACTATGATCTACCTTCCCATCTCAAGACATGTTTATTATATCTAAGCATATTTCCAGAGGACTATGATATTGCGAGGGAACGGTTAATATGGAGGTGGATAGCAGAAGGTTTTGTCGAGCATGACGATGTTGGCCAAAGCTTATTTGATATTGGAGAGAGCTACTTCAATTGTCTTGTAAATAGAAGCCTGATCGAGCCAATATATGATGGTGTTGTCGAAGCCAAGGCCTATGCATATAGGCCTGTGTCTTGCCTTGTGCATGATATGGTGCATGATCTCATTCGTTCCTTGGCAAGGGAAGAAAACTTTGTTGCCACTGGATTAGATGAGAGCAATCAAAACACAGCATCATCGAGCAGAAAGATTCGAAGGTTATCCTTTCATCATACTGCTTGGCCTCCAAGGATTGTATCGAAGTGGAACATAACCAAGTTGAGGTCCCTTGCTGCCTTTGGTCCTGCTGCTATGGAAATTAAAGACTGCCATAATGTAAATGATTGCCATCATCTACGTGTAATGGATCTAGAAGATTGCCACAATCTTCGCAGTCATCAAGATGTGAAGTTTATCAGAAACTTAACTCATCTAAGGTATCTAGGCCTGCCGAGCAGGGTGTATACTGATGAGCTCCTAGCAGAGATTGGAAATCTAAAATTCTTGCAGAGGCTGGACTTAAGTGGAGCAAGGGCGGCTATAGATCCTGGAGAAATGGATATAGGTGAGCTGCCGTTGAGTATTCTTGGGCTAACACAACTAATGTTTCTATCCGGTACAGGGTTTACAAGGCTACCGGCTGGGTTAAGGAACCTAACGTCTCTGCAAGAGCTGCGTGGAGTGTCCGTGGATTGTGCACAGGTGGCGGAAGAGCTGGGCCATCTCACGCAGCTGAGGGTTCTCGAGGTCATGCTCGGAAATTTCAATGAAGTCAGTGATGAAAGCCTGGATACAGCTTTGGTTGGGTCCCTAGGAAAAATGCACAATATCCAAAGTCTAGAGGTATCAGAATGTTATGGACGGCCAGTCGACCTCGACGCAGCTGAAGGCTCGATGGACTCCTCCGTAGGCAACCTGCACAATCTTATAATTACAGGAGCCAGTTTGTTGCCGACATGGATTAAGCCTGAATCGCTTCCCCTGCTCTCCACCGTAGAAATAGGGGTTTCTCAGCTGCGAGCGAATGACATCACGGTCCTTGGGAAGCTTCAGGCTCTCAGATTTGTCACTGTGATTGGAGACACGCACACACGCAGACAGCTGGAAAAAATCGCGGTTGGTGTGGATGCATTCCCACGACTCGTACACTGCAAGTTGTTTTGGGTTGCAGTGGTTCCATCCATGTTTCCACAAGGAGCTATGCCCATGCTTGAAGACTTCCTCTTCTATATGTATTTGGATGCTTTCACTACTGGAGGTGAACTTACAGTTGACGATCTAGCCTTGGGTCACCTCCCTTCCCTTAAGACTGTGGATGTTACCCTTGTTACGAAGAAGAAAGGAGACAGCAAAGGCGCGGTGGCGAGGACAGTGAAGGAGAAGCTGATGCACGAGGGGGCTATCCACCCCAACCACCCATCCATTTCTTTTTCAACCAGGTACGTACGCCATATCCTCCTTTCTTCTCCGCGCCTTCCTTAATTCTGATGAGTTATATATCTCTCTCTCATTGACGGGTGGTGGGTTGATTAAACGTTGCTTCTGTCTTGATGCGCACGACAAAAGAACAACATTTAGGTACGTAGCCGCACATCTACGCCGCTTTAGCATCCGACATGCAAGAGCAAATTTTGCATTCTGACCCTGCCTTAATTTATTTTCACAAATGACCTCCTACTGAAACTATTTGCATCATCTGACCCTTTTTGCGGCGCCACGGACGTTGGCGCCGCAGCCACACATTGCGGCGCCACGGGACCTGGCGCCGCAACCCCTGCCAGGCTCCAGCGTGGCGTGGAGTGGGGCCCGGCTGCGGCGCCAGGTCCCGTGGCGCCGCAACCCTGCGGCGCCAATGCCACTGGCGCCGCAGTGCGGAAGCCCAAACGGGCCAAATTCTGGGCCGCGAGACGTGCCGCCCACTTCACCTCCTCTCGCATCTCCACCCGCCCAAGCTCCGCCGCGCCGCCTACCCCCTCCTCCTCACGCGGCGGCCGCGCCGCCCGCCGCCGGCTGCTCGCGCCGCCCGCGCCGCCTCCTCACGCGGTTGCTCGCGCCGCCCGCCGCCCTCCCGCTGCGGCGCCACAGACGCCCACTGTTGCCTCCTCGGCTCTAGGTATGGAATCCTTTGAATCTTTTGTACAATTCCAGAAATAAGTATAGTGTTGGGTACCACCTTTGCTTAGCAATAACAAAAAAACATGTATAGAGTTGGGTACCACCTTTGCTTAGCAATCATATAGAACGGGTAACCAAGCAACCAAAGCACATGACAGGAAAATCTACCAATATAGGCTGAAAATGCAGTGCGTGAATACCAAAAATAAAGTTAAATCCGCGACTGAATGTGGTCCATCGATCAAATGCCACTAAACATTTCATATGTGAGACCGATTACCGATCTTAACACTTCCCTAGAAAAAGGATCCAAATTTGCAACTAGCTAAAGAGTTATATACTCTCCTGTTGCTTCAAAAAAAAAAGAGTTATATACTTGGAAGAACCGAAGAAGGGTAGCAGTACTATCCTTGGCCCCACCGCCTTGGCACGTCGGCGACTCATCAGGAAGAAATTACAAACTGATGGGGCTTGACAAGTCGCGACGATGTCCGAAGCAAATGCCGACTAGCTAGCCTTTTTTGTAATAGAGGGGCAGAGGGCCAAACTTTGCCACAAGTAGATAGGGAGTGTAAGCGCAGCACGTACGGCAAAAATGTGGCATGCATGCGTGTATGTATGGATCAAGCAACAAGCAATGTCCGGAACCATGCATCGATCGGCCTGAAATGTGGCATGCATGTTGTTTAATGTCTTTGCAGGATGGCGGACCCCCAGCACCTTCTAGATCCAGCCATCGAGCTTAAGCACCGCGCAGCACGTATCGCGGCTGGCGAGGTAAAACCACACGTATTTTTTATATAAATACGCCTCTCGTTAATAGATATGTACATACGGCTGATGTTACATACATTTTTCAGGAGCTACCGCCTCTGCGGGGCCGTACTCACACGCACCACCTCAGTTGGGATGAGCGGTACGCCCCGTACATACAGGAGGCCAACATGTTGGACCTTGCTAGGGTGGTTAACTCCGGTCTCCCACCGTTGGACCCTGCGCTGTTGACAGCCTTGGTGGACCGTTGGAGGCCGGAGACCCACACTTTCCACATGCCGTGCGGGGAGATGGCCATCACCCTCGAAGACACAGCGATGATCTTGGGTCTCCCTGTGAACGGTTCGCCTGTGATACACAGGCTAGACCCTAGGGCGTGGACCGGTCAAGTTCAGGCTTTGTTCGGTATAGCACCTCCAGAGCGTGCGCCCGGGGACCGTGCCACGTAAGTAATATAAAACCGTGTTCCATTATAATCCTAAAACTGTATTATATCATGGATAGAAACGTTAATTGTATGGTACATTGTAGGAGGACGTCCGGAGTCACCACGACCTGGCTCCGACAGCACTTTGGGGTGTGCCCGCCCGACGCAGGGCCGGTAGATGTGGAGCGGCACGCCAGGGCCTGGCTTTGGTACCTGTTGGCGTGTTTTCTGCTCCCAGACTCGTCAGGCGACACAGTGGACTCGGCGATGCTCCCTATTTTGGATCGGCCATGGGCCGACATTGCCACCTTCAGCTGGGCCTCCTGTACCTTGGCCCACATGTACCGACAGCTGTGCGAGGGATGTCAGCGCAGGGAGAACTCTTCGAGCATCGGAGGGTGCCTCTACCTACTTCAGGTGTGGAGCTGGGAGCGCCTGCCTATCGGTAGACCGGTGAGGCGAGAACGCGAGGTAAATCAAGACTTTTGCTAAATTGGCCCACTAGTTTTGCATTGCATGTTAACGTTGGAGTTTTTTTCTATTGGTTCTTAGCAGGAGTGGCCGTTTGAGGACAGCAGACCCACCGTGCTTTGGTTGTCGAGGGACGTGGAGGTTGTTATCGGTCGGGCTGATCGGAGGTACAAGCGGTACACGAACGAGCTCGACTGTGTCACCCACCGCCAGGTACTTTGGCTCAATTTCATTGGCTGAAACTGCTTTCCGTGCAATACCTGTGGGCCTGACACTATGATTTATTTGTTAGGTTGAGTGGACGCCGTACTATCGCCCGGAGATACAAGAGGCGGAGTTGAGCGCACTGTGCACCAGGGACGTGGACCTTTGGAGGGTTGTCGTGCCGCTCATCTTCTTCGTTGTGGTCGAGTACCATATTCCTACACGTGTGCTACACCAATTTGGACGGAGGCAGGTCGTTCCTCCACACACAGTCCCTACGGACCCGTCGCTCCACAAGTATGGATTCTGATCATAATGTATAAGCGATTTATTTGTACACCGTACTTACACCATTTTTATTGATTGGTGCAGGAAGAAGAGGGGGGGCAGCTTCAGCGAGACCGATTGGCGCATCACCCACGTTGAGCACACTGATAGGTGGGCCGCGAGACAGCCGGTGCCCGTCCAGGAAGGTGAGGCCCACGACGAAGCCTACTTTGTGGAGTACCTACGCTGGTTGCAGGCACATACACGGGTTAGGCTACGGCCTACCGCGGACCACCAGCCGATATGCGAGGTCGACTCGGACGATAGCGATGAGTACGACACCATGACTCGCGAAGGAGTACAGCCTGAGAGAGCGCCCATACAGGACTACGTGGTAAGACCGCACTTTTGTCTCCTATTACTTATTGTTACGTACAATATTTGCTTCTCTCGTCACTAAATCTTAATTACAGGGGCAACAGTTGGCCTGGCTGACAAATGAAGCGGGTTCTGTACTTGCTCGAGCCAGCCCACAACCCAGCAGAGCACTCAAGTCCTTCGTCCAGACAGTTAGCAGGCATTGCCGCAGGTTGAGCCGGAAGATTGGGTGCTACAACGCAGCTGCACTCCCTCCACAGCCGCGGGGCACTGCTGGCGGTTCTTCTTCTAGCTGTGGCTTGTCGGCACGGAGGTCTAGGTCCTCGGAGGACGAGGACGAGGACGATGACGACGTGGACCGCGGTCCGGACGTCCTCTTTGGTAGCCAGCTGCACGGCGGGCCACCCTTCACGCAGACACAGCACGACGCCGAGGCGGTAAGTTTTTCGCTATTGTTCGTACTCTACTTGTTGTCGAGATTGCTCTAGTAAACTAACATCTACAATTGACAGGGTCCGTCGAGTCGACCTCCGGCTACTAGGCAGCGAAGGCGTGCTCGTGACCCTCCGGACGTGGACAGCGGCAACCGCCTTAACACTCGCCCTTCCAAGCAAAGGCGTCCGCGTGGTCGTTAGACACTTGGAGGATTGTAGGATGTAGTTATTATGGAGTCACTCCTAGTCATCGATGTGACTTTTGATTTGTAATCATGTGGATGATTGTGAACCTGGATGTTATTTCTATGGTTTGACACCGTGTTGTGCTCGGTTGCAAAAACTACGTGGAATCTTGATTTTCTATGAATCCTAACTAGTTTGACATAAAAAAACAAGAATACCGTTTTGGATGAAAAACTATATGTCCCATTCGGTATGGAAGAGAAAAAGATGGAAAAAATAGAGAAAGATGGAAAACATAGAGAGAAATTAGATTAAAAACTACGTATTACATTTGATTACTATGGAAGAGAAAAACTGGAAAAATGAGAGAGAAATGATGGAAAAAATAAAGAGAAATTGGATTTAAAACTATATACCACATTTGATTCATTTGATTACTATGGAAGAGAAAAGATGGAAAAATGAGGCAAAAGCCTTGCGGCGCCATATACTTTGGCGCCGCAAGTGCTTGCCGGGCCTAGCCACCGCGGGGCCTCTGGGCTCGGCCCATATGGGCTCTGAGCTGCGGCGCCATGCTCGGTGGCACTGCAGGCTTGCGGCGCCATTGCATGTGGCGCCGCAGCCGGGCCCCACGTCTTGACATCATCCGGTGCAAATAGTTTCCGTAGGGGGTCATCTGCGAAAATAATTTAGCCGGGGGGTCCAAGTGCAAAATTTGTGCACATGCAACTGCCTACGCGCCAATCGACGACTCCACTCGCGGTGATCATCTCCTTTGGTGCTGACTGCCGCTGGGACTTGCATTATTATTGGTTAATAATCCACGTATATGTACATGTGGCTCCTGTGTTAGTTGGATCAAAGCTAATTATTTTAGTATTCTTATATACTGCTGCTGCTTTCAGTCCTTAGATTCCATAATAATTGCCAATACTATCTGCTGGCTTGTTAAAGTGTAGTATTTCCCTGATGCACGTGATACTAAGTATGGACGAGATATCAATTATTGTTTGAATATTCATATCTGGACGTATACTAATTAAGTATGAATATGATGCGCTGATGATGAGTTCGCGGCGGTGGTGAGGCGGCTCAAGGAGTCCCTCGCCGCTTTGCTCGCACTCTACCTCCCCCTCGCCGGAAAACTGGCCTACGTGGAGTTACTAAGGACTTGGTGGTCGACTGCTCTCAGCCCGAGGTTTGCATTCGTCGAGGCCGAGGCGGCCATTGCCGCGGCGAGGAGACGCAGGCTGAGAGTCTGTTGCCGGACCACGACGCCCGGGTGCTCCCCGCGCCCGTCATGAGCATGCAGGCCACGCGGTTCCACGCCGGCGGCATGGCGCTCAGCGTGTCCGCTCTCCACGCCATCGTCGACGGCCGTGCCTTCGTCCTGTTCCTCGACGCCTGGTTCTCGATCTGCCGTGGAGGAGGCTCGTCGTCCCTGACCGTGACCAACAAGTCACTGCCCCCGCCGGACTACGCCAGGGACGCCGTCGCCGGCGACGACGACGAGCTCGCGCGCGACGTGCTCAGCAAGATCGCCCCAAATCTTCCCATGGTAGTAAGCAGCAAGCAGGTGACCTGGCGGCAGGGGCGTCGACAGACCTTCGTCCTCGGCGCGGACGACATTCATTGCCTGAAGCGCCGCATCAACGCGCTCGCGTCGTCGGCCGAGGTGGCGCAGCAGAAGCCGGTGTCCACGTTCGTCGCGCTGTCCGCTCTGGCATGGACGGCGTTCGTGAAGGCGAAGGGCCTCCGCGCCGGGGAAGACATGCACCTGCTGTTCCAGGTCGACGTGCGCGCGCGCCTCCTCAACCGCCCGCCCGGTTACTTCGGCAACGGCGTGAGGGGCTGCATAGCGAGCGCCGACGCCGGGGAGCTCCTGCTCCTCGGCGGAGACGACGGGCACCTGCGCGCTGCCCGGGCGATCCAGGCGGCCGTGAGGGAGGTAATGGCGGCGGCGGCGCCGGTGGCGGCAGGGGTGCGGGCGTGGGTGGAGAGGGTGATGAGGCTGCCCGTCGCGCGGCAGGTGAGCGTGGGCGGGAGCCCGCTGTTCCGGTTGTACCAGACGCCGGACTTTGGGCTCGGTGAGCCTGACACGGTGGTTCCCGTGTACATGCCTGGGAGCCCTGAGACGGCGCCTGGCCGTCATGGCGATGACCATGCGGCCGGCATGAGGGTTGTGCTCTCGGCGGGTAGGCGAGACGGCGACGTGCATTTGTACGTGTCGTTTGATGATCCGTTGCTCATGGATGCTTTCAGGAACCACATCAACATCAACTGCTGCGCACACATCACGTCAAGATTATAGTCACCAGCAGGGTTTACATTTCCGATCGAAACCGATTTTCCGTAGTGCTCCGGAAACGGAAAATGACCGGTTTTCCGGTATTTTCCGGATTTTCTGACCGAAAAGGAATCTAAATTCAAATTTTCGGAAAACCGAATTTTCCTACCGGTAAACCGGAGTTTCCGACCGGAAAGAGTCGTAAGATGACTAAAAAATGTTGAAAATGGCCGAAAAATATAGGTAAAGTTGGGAAGAATTAAAATTTTTCTTAGCATTTCCTCTAATACTTTGTATGTAACAATTGATAATAGACAACCGACTTGAGCATCTTGAAATATCCTTGTCCTTTGACCGGCCTATCAAGCCCTACATACGGAAAGAAATAAAACTAATAAATTAAATATGAATGTGATGAATGAACTTGCTCCTGGTGGTGCTCCCGGTGATGCTTGTGGTGCTCCTGGTGATCCTCACCATGCTCCCGACGCTACTCGCGGTGCTCCCGGTGATGTTCACGGTGCTCCCGGCGTCGCTCCCAGTGCTGCTCCTGGTGATGCTCCCGGTGCTCCCGGCGCCGCTCACGGCACTCCCGGTGATGCTCGCGGCGCTCCCGGTGATGCTCGCCGTGCTCCTGGCGCTGCTTGCGGTGCTCCCGGTGCTGCTCACGATGCTCCCGGTGATGCTCGCGGTGCTCCCGGTGAGGCTCCCGGCGCCGCTCACGGCGTTCCTGATGAAGCTCGCGGTGCTCCCGGTGATGCTCCCGGCGCCGCTCACGGCGTTCCCGGTGATGCTCGCGGTGCTCCCGGCGCTGCTCCCGGTGATGCTCGTGGCGCTCCCGGCGCCGCTCGCGGCGCTCCTGGTGATGCTCCCGGTGCTCCCAGCGCTGCTCCCGGTGATGCTCGCGGTGCTTCCGGTGATGCTCCCGGCGCTCTCGGAATCCGCTGGCCAACTACTAACAAGTATACAACTAAAATGTCTAAAAATCACCTTTGCTGAAGAATCCGCTCGGAATCCATGTTTTTCCGACCAGAGAACATGGCAATCCCTAGGGTCCTTATTAGGTTCGATGTTAAATTATTTATTTAATGAAGTATAGTTAGATTTGAACAAGGGCTAGTGCAAAAGACTCATCAAAACCTCTAGTTTTTTATCATGTTTTTTCTCTATTTTTATAAATATTTTGAATTTTTGAAATTTGAAACGAGAAGTACCGAAAAATGACCAGAAAACCTTTCCCAGGGTGCACCAGAAACAGAAAATTTCTCCAGTTTCCGATGCTTTCCGACTGGAAAGTTTTTCCCTGGGCACCAGTACCACTAGCTTGGTGTGCAGGATATAAAATCCGCCATATCTACGCGTGTAAGTTGTAAGCTCGATGTAAGAAATCTATCTATATATTCAAAACGAAAAAAGTCTATTTACATTTTCAAACTCTGCAAGATGTCCGATTTTCAACCTTAACTATATCAAACCAGACAAACCAAGGCCATCAAACTATTAAAATTGGACAACAAACACCCCCTAAGTGCAGTTTTGGTGGTGGTTTCCTTTTTTTTAAGTAATAAAATATTTAATAGTTCCTAAAAATTCATATTTAATTTATTTTAAATCAGAAAAATGTGAAACTTACAATAGTTTTTTTTCTTAAAATATAATCTATCCACCAGTGCTCTAGGTAGGATTATGTGCCACTTATTTCTCACCTATATCTAATGTTACATTTGACTAGATAAAATAATAGGAATAAATAATTTCAAATATATAGAAATAGGGCCCTATTATATAGATTATGTTTTTTGAAAAAAGCCGTATAAGTTTAATACTTTTAAATAAATTAATTATGACTATTTAGGGATTAAATAATACTTTATTATTTTATGAAATTGAAAACCACCACTAAAAAACCGGCTTCAAGGTGTTTATTTACCGGTTTTGACAATTTGATAGCCTTGGCTATCCGTTTTCGTAGTTCAAGGTTGAAAATCGAACGATTTGTATAATTTAAGGCTGTGAAAATGGACTTTACCCCTAATACTTTTAGGATAATTGGTAAGTACATGTGGTACTTTTAGACTAATTTGCATTACAATTTGTATAAATAAATAAATCAAATGGAGGGTCTATATGATTATGGTACTTGGCCCATTTATTAGTACTTTATAGTTGGTACTTTCTATTTTTATAGCTATTGACGACTCATATTAATGCCAACCATGGTAAAAGTTGTACGTTATATTATGGAGTTATATTATTACAAGTCACGTAGAGTCGTTGGTCAGGATTTTCCAAACTGCAGGCGTGGAAAAAACTGAAATGACCCTCCATCCATACGTGTGGTCATGAAAAAGATAAATAATTTTTCAAATATTTCTTAAACAAGAGCGATTTACCTACACGGAATTAAATAAAAGTAACTTGAATTTTAGGAGGGAGGGAGTACGTGGCTGATGCAAGCAAGCGCACAGCTAACTTGCTACTAATAGTCATTACTTCCACAATAAGAAGTTTTGGTAAAGATGTGCCTACGTGCGTGCCTGCGTGTAGAAGAACATAATTTATGCATTCCAAAATAACACTTTCCAATACTTAACAGGGTTGCTCAAAGATTATTAAGTTTAACTTTTTTAAGAAAAATACTAGATGAGACCGGGAGTAACGATTAGTGAGGCTTAACTTTTCTCGGCTGAGAAAAGAAATAATAACTTTCGTCGGCTGGAAATATAACTGATGAAAGTTATCCCCCGAAACCCTAGCCAGCGATAACTTTCGTCGGCTTTACGCTCTAGCCGACGAAAGTTAATTACTTTCGTCAGCTATGACTGCGCACTGACGAAAGTTAGCCTTGGCCGACGAATAGCTCCGTGATTCTTGCAGTGATGTGCGCGCCTTATTTATCTGGACCAACTGATGAGTACGAATTCAGTGCTCAGTGGCATTGCGGTGTAGTAAATAGGTTCTTTCCTATTTGGTGCATCTATCTTTCACAACTAAATTATCTACTCAACAGCATTATCACGCCTCATCTTCTAGTTGGTCATTTAATTCTTCTCACAATATAGCTAGTATTACATGTCTACCACGTATTAGTAGAACCAATCTAAATTCAATTTATCTGTGGCACACGGGCAACTGCTGTTCTAAAAAAATAAGGCATCGCACTGGCCCCGATTGATGGTCTGATCCATATATGGTGCTGGATCGAGTGCAAATATGTAAGGTCAGCAGTAAGCAGGGTAACGTGACGGTGATCGATGGCTCAAAGATCAGAGTGATACATCGAGAATTCAAGATGCCAATAGGCCCGCGCAGCCCGCTATCATTCAAACTGAAGAAGACTTGGCTTGATGACTTCAATTGCTTGCTTGCGCCCTGGTAGCTAAGTGCCTAGTGCAAGGAGGGACCCGACGTCCCCCACTACACTGCACGCATGCGTGACTCATGCACGTGTCAAGCCATCCTGTCTGCCATGTGCGCAACCAATGGTCATGGCCGGCCTGAGAAAGCACTGGGCAAATGCTGAGCGGCTGGTGCTGCTCGGCGTCGGTGACCAGTTGGGGTCTTCGACAGCTTGACAGAGATTATTCCTGTGTGAACGATGGATCGTCGTCGTCGTCTCGTCTTTCCATCTCATACACGGACTGTTGCAACGTCTTTTTATCATGAATTATTGATCATAGCCCGCCCCGGCAACAATTTATCCGGCACCGTACCTGACAATATTAATGATATAGATAATAGATAAATCTATTTCTAGCCGAGTGTGTGAAAGGAAACCGTACGCCTAAGGGGGGGGGTTGAATTAGGAGTTATTCAAATTTTTGTTTCTTTAAGGACTACTCAAATTACCACTTATGTCACACTAAGCAAAACCTATACAAGATGATATTGGTGCAACCAAGGTTTTGCTAAGTGTGTCTACTCTACCAAAGATCACAAGCAACCTAATAGCAAGCCTAGAATATTTCTACACTAGACAAGCATACATTCAATTGCAAGTATGAGAATGCGGAAGTAAATGCGTAGAGTAAAGAGAGGGGTTAGGAGAGGCAAACTCCCGGAGTAGATGACACGTGGATTTATCCCGTGGTATCGGGGAGGCAATCAACCTCCCCACTAGTCCACGTTATACAAGTCCCTCTCAAGGGCCCCGTGACTTGAACCTCCAATGGAGATCAAGACAACCTTGTCCTCTTGAGGACAAGGACACTGCATGCGGTCGGGGTGATCCTTAATCAAGGATCAACTTCGCGTCCGGGAACCATCTAACCACCCAAAGCCTTGGGCCACGTCTTCCCGAGCCGTTTCCACTAGTGTAGAGCTTCGGACAAATTGCCGAGGGCCTCCCTCCCTCTCACAAGTAAGGTGGCGACCCCTCCACAACTCGGAGGATCTTGCGAGATTATCAAACCGCACACCTACAAGTCTTCGTGCTCTCGAGCACAGATCAACAAGAGACACGCAGGTCTCGGTGGGTATGTGGGTGGTACAACACACACTCTATTGCACTAAGGCTCTAGAATGCTATGGTGGGTTCTTTCCTAGCTTTGATGTGTATGGCAATGTGGAGTAGTGAGCTAGGGGTGCTTGGATCCTTAGGATGAGTGCAACAGCACTTGGGTAAGCTCAGGGGTGTCCAAGCACACTTGTGAGGCCGGCCATGGGGGTATATATAGGCCATACGTCGAAATATAGCCGTTGGAGGCAAGACAGCAATTCTGCTGTACACGCCGGACAGTCCGGCATGTATACGCCAGACAGTCCGGCGTGTGTATTTCGCTCAGCCCCAACTATCCGTTAATATGACCGTTGGATGTTGTCAGACGGCATATGTGAACGCCGGACAGTCCGGTGTGAAGAGCCACGCTGTCCTTCCTCTATAGGAGCCTCTCGGTCCTTGTCGTCCGTCGTGTGCGCCGGACGGTCCGGCGTTGATACGCCGGACTGTCCGGCGTGTGTAATGCGCCCGCGCCTTCCACTCTTCATCCTTTCTGTCACTGTCGTCCGGTGTGTGCCGGACAGTCCGGCGTGTGTTATTGCGCCGGACTTCGCCGTAGTCGGACGCCGAACAGTAGGCGCCGGACTGTCCGCCGTGGCACGGCGGACTGTCCGGCGTGTGCATTTTGCTTCTGCAGCATCGTCTTTTTGTCAATCTTCTACACCGTGACTTGGGTTTTTGCATGGCCTATCTTGTATCTCTTCTATGGCCCTTTGATGTCTTCTTTGAGGTGTTTGAACGCCAAGCCATCGGCTTAATCCCTGGGACTTAGACATGTACAACTTAACACAACATTAGTCCCAATGGTTCATGTTGTCATCAAATCCCAAAACCGTTTAGGTATAATGGGTAGGGGCACATTTTTCTTACAGTGTGCATGCATATGGATGTGTATCGTAAACTGTTGGAAACAGCCGATGCATACAAATTGTGTTGGCACCGTACGTGAGCTCTCATATGCAGTAACTAGGCACCAATCTTCTAGGCATTTAGCTATTTTTCCATCTTAGGTTTAGCATAGTACACTGTGCCACCAGCATTGTGATTTTTGTAACATCTTGTATTTTTTTTAAAAAATACATAAATATGTAGTTTTTTAAACTGTTTAGTAGAACAAGCTGAATTATTTTCAACCGACTAAAACAATCTACTTCACCCTTAATTCCAAGTTGAGTAAATTTATTTTAGGCAGTTCAAAGGATGTATGCCATTCTATCCATAACTTGTGCAACTCCGTGCATAACTTATGCATCGTGCGTATAGCTTAATATATTTTCCGTGCAACTCATGAATTCCTTCCTGTAACTTATACACCTTTGTCATGTGCACCTCCCGTATTAACTTATGCAACTCCATGGATAGCTTATGCATCCAATGTATAATTTATGTATATTCATGAAACTCATACATTTCTCCCGCACATATAACTTACAACTCCCACATATAGCTTTTATGCCGTATGACTACCACACATATATAACTTGTACCTGTTGTTCCTCGTAACTTATCTTCTCCATATAACATATATTTACCAATTATTACAAACTTAGATGTATAAGTTGTGCATACGCAATTACTCATGTATTGATTGTTATATACATTGTGTGTTAACCTTTAAATCTACTTGGACCATGAAAACCTATCCATATTAAATAATTATGATCAAAAGCCATCATCATCATATATATTAGGAGCCCTGGGCTTCCAATAAGAAAGGAGAGCCCGAACCCAACCACTTCAACTTGGTTCCACCGCACCCACTTTTATCTCTAATTATATAATATCACTCGTTGTCATATATCTCATCAATATATATATACAGAGAGGGGCACGCTTTCTCCCTCTCCTCTCATTTGAATTCACTCCTTCTCTCTTCTCACCGGTTCCTCTCTCCTCAGATCCGGAGGAGCAGCGGCCCACACGGTGGATGCTTCCCCCGGCTGACGCGACGGCTCCTCCCCCGGCCTGCGCAGCAGCTTCTCCCTCTGGCCGGCGCGGCGTCGCCTCCCCCGAAGCCCAGCGACGCAGAGACAAGAGGGGAGCAGTATTCGCGAGGGAGAAAGGCGTCAGCCACCGTCTCGGTGAGTGCTTCAGGCCAGGCGCATCTCCTTTCTGCTGCCACAATTTTTTTTTTCAGCCATGCGCGGCCGCGGATCTGATCTGCTCGATCGTGACTTGGGGTCCATTCCCAAGGGTACGGATGGGTCCATTGCTGTGCTCTCCTCGCTTGTCTGCTTTGAGTTTATCCTTCCTGTTGACTCGAATCCATCAATTGTGTTAGCAAAAATGTAAAATCGTGGTGAAGAGGCACTGAAGATATGTGCAGGAGCCATATGTCGGGGATTATGGGGATAATACTGTTCTATGCATCAGTTTTGTGCGAATCAACTAATTTTTAGTCTTTTTTGGGGGGATTTTTGAGAAGGAAGCACCAATCTGGAGGTGGAGGAGGAACTTTGCAGTTCGTACATGAAGGTGAATCCCCATTTCGAGAGAACGTGGGGATTTATGCTATGGAAATCTACTGATGTGTGTGTTTTTGGATGTCAGTAGTGGGAGAAGTCCAAAATTACGAGGAGGGTGACGAAATGCTGCACACGTAAGCGACCCTATACTATTTTCTATGCTGAATGGTTCAATTTCTATGCTCGTGCTCAACATTTATATGATCGTGCCATTTTGGTTCAATTTTGAAGTTGCATATTGTTTTCAAAAGAAGAACAATAGACATTTCTATGCTCTCGGATATAGGTTTATATGCTCGTACCCACCGGTTTATATGCTCAAAACGAAACCAGTCTTTGTGTTTTGCCAGGATGGGATAGAAATGTCTATTTCTTTTTTTTGTGTTCGACTAAATTCCCCTAAAAGCTCTTTCTTTTTTTTTTTGTAGTCTAAAATCTGATCGGAAGAATTTTTATGATTCTGCTTGTATTTTATATGATCTCCTCACAATTTTTTTATGCCTTCTTTTGTGCGAGGTGTACGCTGGGATCGGACAGCATTCTGTTTGAAACGTTCTTGATTTAGGCTATCGATGCTTTGACCCAAATGCCATGTTGCATGTACTCACTTTCTATTGCTGGCATTGATACGCTCTCACCTTAAGCTGATTCTGTCTGCTGCTGCTGGATTGCCATCGATGGTGGCCATGATATGTGATAATAAAAGAGGCTGGAGAATGTAATTGGAAAGGGGACAAATATACTAGTGTTTTTTTAGTCTGTATTAGGAGTCCCAAATTTGGGGACAGCTGGATGCAGGAAGCAACCACTTGGTTGTTTTTTGAGCTTGTATTTCATCCACTGATATCGAACCCTTTGTCATAATTGTGGTTATAATGATATAAACGTCCTGGTAGTGTGGTGGCGACTTTGTTTATGACACCAAGTTTGATTTCAACAATGCTTGTGAGATTAAAACATGCTCGTACTCACCAGTTTATATGCTCAAAACAAAATGAGAGAAGGACGTGTTTCTATGCTTGTAGGTACATGTTTCTATGCTCTACGTACAAACATAGAAACCAAAATATGAGCATAGAAACCATTTATATGTTTGTACTCACCATTTATATGTTCGTACTCACCAGTTTATATGCTCAAGACGAAACAAGGGGAGAGGGATATGTTTCTATACTTGTAAATACATGTTTCTATGCTTGTACCTAGTTTACATTTTAAAAAAAACAATATTCAAAGTAAAGTCTATATAATTTCTATGCTTATCTCGCATAGTTTATATGCTTCGACAATCTAATATTTATGATCACAACTCTATCAAATAAAGTCGCACAAACCCAGTAGGTTCAAATTTCAAACATACTAGTTTCTATGCATCCTAACGAATTAATATATGCTTGCGTACACAAGTATCTACGCTCGCAATCAGATTTCTATGCTTGTACTTGATTTAAATATTTCTTTGAAAAAATACGATTCATATGATGCAGTCTGCTATCACTTTTGTCATGAAAATAATGAAGCTTTGCTTCTTTGACATCAACAATAAGATTCTAAGATTTATGGACAATCATAGAAACTTGATCGTGAGTCATAGAAACCTGTGTGCGCAAGCATAGAGTGATTTGTTAGGATGCGTAGAAACTTGTATGCGCAAGCATATAAACCTGTATTTGAAATTTGAACCTACTGGGTTTGTGTGGCTTTATTTGATAGTGTTATGATCATAAATATTAGGTTGCCGAAGCATATAAACTATGGCTCTGAAGCATAGAAACCTATACTTCTGAGCAAAGAACATTCAATTCAAAATTTGAATCCACGCTTCCTCCCCGTGAGCATATAAATTGGGTGAACCATCATACATAACTCATAACTTGGCTAGCTCACTAGATTGCTGATGTTTTTGTGCACATTTTGACACCAATTTTGAATATTTTTTTGTTTTTAAAAAAAAAATAAATCTGGTACAATCATAAAAACCTGACCGTGAGTCATAGAAACCTGTGTGCGCAAGCATGGGTTGATTTGTTAGGATGCGTAGAAACCTATATGCGCAAGCATATAAACCTGTATTTGAAATTTGAATCTACTGGGTTTGTGTGGCTCTCCTTGATAGTGTTGTGATCATAAATATTAGGTTGCCGAAGCATATAAACTATGGCTCTGAAGCATAGAAACCTATACTTCAAAGCATAGAACATTCAATTCAAAATTTGAATCCACGTTTCCTCCCCGTGAGCATATAAATTGGGTGAACCATCATATATAAATCATTTGTATCGTATATGAATATTATTTTATATTCTTTTTCCAAATTCAAAACTGGTGAGCATAGAAACCTATACTTCTTAGCATAGAACATTCAGTTCAAAATTTGAACCCATGCTTCCTCCCCTGTAAGTATATAAATTGGGTGAATCATCATACAAACCTCAGTAGGTTCAAATTTCAAACAGAGGTTTCTATGCTTGCGCATACTTGTTTATATGCATCATAATGGATCAATCTATGCTTGTGCACACAAGTTTATATGCTCTTATATGAACATATGCTCGTGCTCACTGCTTTATATGCTCACAGCTTGGTTTTATATGATCGTAGGTGGTCTAAATATTTTTTGAAAAAAATAAAAATATTCAAATTTAATGTCAAATTGTGCACAAAAACATCACCAATCTAGCAGTGGAAACCGTTTGTAAATCAGATATTCGAGTGAAGAATTATTGAGAAAAAACGAATGCCAACTTTTGGACTGTATGGTACGTAAGATGGCATGAGTGTGTCAGGTGTCAGATCTTTATAACTTTTCCCTTGCTAACTTTATATGCCACACGTGAATAGATACATGCTTCAATGTTTAGTTTCTATGCTCACACGAAGAAAGAAAAAAGAGGCACGCAGAGCTTGTGTCAAAATAGGTTGGCTCGGGGTGGTTGGCTCGGGCTCTCCGCAACTATTGGGAGCCCTAGGCTTCGAATAGCCCTGCGCTATATATATATATATATATAAGTTTTAAATACTTTCAATTATAAAATTTATGTGTACAAAAATTTATGATCAGAAATCATCACGATAAGTTGTGCTATAAGTTATGAAGACATTGTTAGGTCAAATTCTATATGTATTAGAAGTTATGGTAATAGATCCTCGTTAGAAATTATAAATAAAAATTATGCCATCCATTAGTATAGAAGAATTATGATAATCAGTTATGTGCATAATTTTTTGGATGAAAAATTCTTTTTATTTTAGAAAGAGAAAGTTCTATAGCCTTAGTATAGAAGAAGATGGAACCATTAGCCGCATCAACACATGCTAAAATCTTAAAAGCCCGTAGGTTCCCAATTTAAAAGAATAGAATGAAGGAACATTTCTCGATAACTTACGAAGTGAGATGTATATACATAGATACAACTTTATGTATATAAATTATTCACCTATTTTTATTATCATAATTTGTGCACAAGCGTGCATAATTTATTTAGACAAAATGTATCTCAAGAATTTGTGTTCTTTTTCTGAATATAAATGATACCTGTGTAGTATAACTTACAGATATAGCTCATAATTATAGAAAGATAAAAAGAAAAGAAGAAGGGAAAAAAATAAAGATCTAAAAAATGGTGTACATGAAAATTAAGGTTGCCTACATGTGAGGTGTTTGCAGCTATGCTGTGGCATAAAGGTTTAGGGTTTGTTTGGAACGCGGGAAATTTTTCCCGTTCCTGCGTTTTTCCTGTGAAATTGAACTGATTCCTGTGAAATTCCTGCTAAATTCCTGTGAAAATCCTGCATTCCAAATGGCCTAAAGGCAGGAAGTGGCCGACAGGTTCGGTGCTGTGCGGACGCATGCGTGCATGATGCATGCAAGTGTGTTAGGATACGACATGCGGCATCTCAATCATGAACGCAACTGCCTTATTTAGGAGTACCATGAATTCTTTACATCAAGTTGATCGAATGACCCGTCATTGGAGGGAGCGGCACTGGAGAGCTGTGTCGATGATGGCCGGCCTCGTTGTGTGATTCCTCAATCTTGTAATGGTACAGTATTAGTAATCTAGTATAACCTCGAAGTAAAACGGAAAAGAAGAACACTGAATTTCAGAAAATGAAGACCGCAATATAACACACAGTCAGATAGTCTGCAGATACTTGGAGAGGCTAGAGTCTGGTGCATGCTAGCAGCTATGTAGTTGCTTGCATTGTTGCCCAGCAGTGCAACTTGGCAAAGTTGAGCGCGGGAAACCCAACGACTAATTGCGCTAATTGTAGCAACAAGGCATGTGTTAGATTTTTTTCCCATCATATGATGATTTAGGGTGAGATTGAATTATCTGGACAATACATAAAGAGGTGGTTAGCTGGATAGAGATTGACAAACAGCATCGGATGGACACCGGACTTCAAGAAAAAAACTTCTCAGCACTTGCTCCTGAAACATCAAGTTAATCTTGTCATAGGCTTTCTCAAAATCCAACTTCAAGATGATCTCTTTCTTCTTCTACTTTTTTCAGCTGATGTATTACTTCATGAGCATTATAACAACTCCATCCAGAATATTCCTACCTTAAAGAAATATGTGTTTCGCTGATCAGACTCTGCCACTCTAGTCAATCTGAGGGTGAGAAGTTTTGTGATTAACGTATACTCCCTCCATTTCACGAAATAAGGCATGCATGTATTTGGCACGGTCTTTAAAGCAAAAAATTTGACCATTTATATATTTCGAAATATGAAATCAATAGATACCAAAGTATCATCATCTTAAAGTACTTTTGAATACGAATTCAAATATATAACATGCATACACTAAAAATTTATATTTCTTTACTAAATTGTTAGTCAAAGATTTCAAAGTTTGACTTTTTCAATTACATGCACGCCTTATTTCATGAAATGGAGAGAGAATATCACATTCAGCAGACATATAGGCCTAAACTGATGTATCTTATCTCCACCTTTCATTTTTGATATCAGGGTTATCCCCTCATAGTTGAGACTTGACTGATCTAACTCCTTTTTAAGTAACTTGCTCAGCATCTTGCTATTACTAATTGGAAACTCCTTTTGAAACAGCTAGATTAAACCTCACAAGACGTGCTAGGAAAAAAATAAATACTAGAAATTCTCACAATAATCAGAAACATCCGGCCATCAATTAGTAGATTAGAATCTTAATAGCCATTAGATCTGTTTTCCAAATAATTACCCACCTCTGCCATTATAAAAACAATATAAAATAACCCCCTAAAACTACATATTAATTACCAACTATGCCATTAAAACAGAAAATATGAAATAACCCCATAAATTTATATCTAAATTACCCACCTTTGCTACGATGATAAATAATATCAAATAGCCCCTCAAATTTATGTATAAATTATCCACATTAATTTCCAAGATAGGTAATCTCAAATAAACGATATTAATTTATTTCGAAATTATATAATTTTACTATTATGATAGATAATATAATTAAAATAACCCTTTACATTTATATTAAAATTATCTATATTTGTTATTATTCTAAAATAAACTAAATCAATGAAACATACATCTAAAGTAGCAACATACGCTATCATAAGAAATTAAGCATAAAAATAAATGTATATGTGTTACTATTGTTAACATATATACATTAAGCCACGCGCGGGTTGATGGACTAGTTTCCACAATCTCTGATCCCACTTCTTGAAAAAAAAATGCATTATAGAAATCTACTGCTAACCCATGTGGGCCAAAAACTATGTTTGTTCTTATATCTCTCGTCAGTTTCTGAGAAGGGTCAAAATATGCACAGGGGAACCAATTCATGCATGCAAGTGGGTTAGGAGACGACGACGATGCATCTCATTCGTGCAAGCAGGTGCCTTTATATCTCGAGGACTATTTACTGAAGTAACCTCCAGGTCTTTACATGAAGTTCATCAATAACAAGTCATTGGGAACTGTGTCTCAATTATGGCCGGCCTGGTTATGGTACCAGATACAAATATTAGAATAATCTTGGAGTTGCCTCGCTGGACAGAGGACGATTTACACGGTAATGTAAAACGGAAAAGCAGCATACCGAATTTCAGACAGTGGACCACAGTACAACATGTTGCGCTAGTTGCAGCAACAAGGCAGAGCAGCGGCACTTCTGTAGCTCCACGTGATATATTAGAGATGTCTGTACATCCATGGGCCTGCTTCAAATGTGCCTGAACCCAATGAACTAGTTAGAGGGGGTAGGCCCACGGCCCACCAACCAAATGGTATTGAGCTAGAAGCACCTGAGGTGAGGTGAGGTGGGGGGTGGTGGGTAGCTGCGGCTGGTGGTGGAATCCAGAACCTACATTAAGTTGATGGATGCTCTTTCTTCACTTTCTCTAATAATTTATAATAGTTTTTCTAATAATTTTAGAAATACATGTTTCAATATGAATATTTATGAACAAGTTGAAGAAACGTATGTTAGGTCAGTTGTCTAAGAGTAACATGCAAAAAAATGTAGTTATTAGCTGGGAGTAATTTTATAAAGAAAGGTTTTTAACTGGTAGGGCTAGATTATAGGTGCCAAGAGAGATGATTGAGCCAACATATCGAATTAAGGGGCATTACATGACAAACTATTTTGTATCACGGTGCAAGCACTCTGCAGTATCGAAAAACATGAAGTATCCCTAGCTGAAGCCATATAAAGTATGGGTGTTGTGACAAAGGAGTAACAAATACAAGAAAAAGTATTACAGATTCCCATGTTTGATGTCTGCATTGAACTTGGATCAGGGCTGCTTGGTTGCCCCATGGGGGTGGGGGCCATGGCCTGGGAATTCCACCGAAGCAGCATCGCGTGAAGTACATAGAAGGGGGGGGGGTGGGGGGGCAATGAGCTCAGGATTAGGTAAGCCCGACCGCCGCTGAAGCGACTCAGCGAAACTCCAGCGATTTCTCGCCGCGGCCCGCCTAGCTCGCCCCACCCGCCCGTCTCGCTCGCCGCTAGTCTCCAGAGAGTCTGAGCGAAGCAGTGACGCGTCGGGCCCTCCCACGCTGGCTCCGGCATCTCGCCGGTGTCGGAGGGGAGGGCCGGGTCTTGTCAATACAGTGGCTATTACTGAATAAATCAAGGTCTCCAGCTCCATGGAGGTGAGAGGCTTTTACTACTACTCATCGGTGGCTGGCGGCGTCGATCTGCTCAGCTGAATCGACCTTGTCATCCTTGTTTTCTCTCAGTGAGCTCCCATACGCTTCTCTACTCGTCCCCTGGATCCTTTCCTCCGCATCCCTGCTGCGTGAGATCCAGGCCACCTTCCCCCTGCTTCGGTGCGAGAGTGCGCGGATCTAGCGTTGTCTCGCCTCGATTTGACCTTCTCGGTACCCATGAGCAGGTTCACTTCCATCCCGTTTCTTCCTTTTACCCCTACTTTTCCTACTGGGTAACCCCCTGCCACTATTCTTGGTCTTTGGATCTTTTTTGCTCTTGCGGTTTTCTTCTCTATCGTCACACCGGTGCTCCTCCCACCTTGGTTGCTCTTTCTATACTCTCCAGCGGCGATGATACAACAATCACTTGGAGTTCACCAGAGAAGATCCCCCACGACGGCAGCCAAGTTCAACCTCCAAGTATGGAGGCCTATCCGCATCGGCTCCAAGCATCTGTGGTGCCTCTGGTAGCCCCCGACCATGGTGTGCCTTTCGACGATGACGAACCTGAGGACGGCAACGGCAAGGTCTGTAACACTCTTGACCGCCGGCGGAGATCGCCGCCGATGTGAGTACACAGCGTATAGATCGGGGTTGAGCCGGGGAATGATTCCTCCGGTCTCGTGTTTCTGTAATTGGAAAATTGCTTAGCGTTTACAGGGTTAGTCTCTCCATTATATCTCCCCCTCCATACATGGCCTCGGGCCCACAAGATAGAGAAAGCAAAATATGAAACTCCTACTTTCCCGCGTGAAGACGCCTACTGTAGAATACACCTTTAGGTCGAGGTTGTGACAGCTCCCCCCGCCGAAGTTGGAGCTTGTCCCCAAGCGATTGCAGTAGGAAATCTTGTCTTCAGAACGTTGTAATCCTCCCATGTCGCGGCTAAAGGTGGAAGATGAGACTAAGCAACCTTCACTTGAGCAATGGCAGCATTCCCCTTCTTGACGAGACGGCGCTCCAAGATCTCCACGGGTTCAGAATCCCGCGCTGCCAAGTCAGTAACCATAGGAAGAGTACTGAACACAGGGGTGTAATCAGCAGTATATGGTTTGAGCTAGGAGACATGAAAAACCGGGTGGATACGCGATTCAGTTGGAAGATCCAGTTTATAAGCCACTGAACCCACACGCTCGATCACCGTGAAAGGACCATAGTATTTGAATGCCAACTTTGGGTATGGTCTGGACACAACCGATGACTGAGTATAAAGTTGGAGTTTGAGTAGCACCGACTCCCCACACTGGAACTGACCGTCCACTCGACCACGGTCTGCCTGCAGTTTCATACGGTTCTGGGCAGCTGCTAAGTGTTTCTTCAGAGATTGGAGATGTAGTTCTCTAGTATGAACCAGGTCAGCGACCATAGAAGGAGTATCTGCTGTGATTGGAGTTGCAATACCGAAGTTCGGTTCATAGCCAAATAATGCCTTAAAAGGAGAACAACCCAAAGTAGAATGAAATGTGGAATTGTACCACAGTTCAGCCAACGGCAACCATGCTTTCCATTGTCGAGGTGAATCATGTACCGCACAACGCAAGTACATTTCTAAGCATTGGTTGACCCTCTCGATCTGACCATCTGATTGTGGATGATAGGCAGAAGAGAGATTCAATGTTACCTTGTAAAGTTTGAAGAGCTCACGCCAAAAAGCACTGATAAATATGGAATCTTGGTCACTCACAATAGATTGTGGAAGTCCATGAAGACGCACAATAGAATCCAGGAAAATCTTGGCTATTCCATGTGCAGTATATGGATGTTTGAGTGCAATGAAGTGAGCTGCTTTGGACAACCGATCCACCACGACCAGAATGGCATTGTATCCTTCAGATGTTGGAAGCCCTTCAATGAAGTCCATGGAAAGATCCTGCCAAAAGCCTTGAGGAATTGGGAGAGGTTGCAACAACCCAGCCGGATGAGATAGACTATGTTTGGCCTGCTGACATACCAAGCACTGTTTAACAAAATTTTCAACATCATGTTTGAGGCCAGACCAATGAAAATGATGTCGTACTCTATAATAGGTGGCATGAATGCCTGAATGACCCCCTAGAGCACTGCTATGCAATGCAGCAATCAGCTTGGTTTGTAGGGCAGTATTGTGGCCAATCCATATTTTTCCATGGTGCATGATGATGCCATTTTCCAAAGAGTAACCATTAACATCCGGACTGTGAAGAGCCAACTGGGACAGAAGCTTCTGAGCTTGGGAATCAGTGGTATATGAGTTAAGAACCTCCTGGATCCATAGAGGTTGAGTGACAGAGACCGCTTGAACGCTCATTAGATGACCCACTCTAGAAAAAGCATCAGCAGCAACATTATCTTTGCCCTGCTTGTACACAATTTTTAATTGAAGTCCCATGAGTCTTGTCGTTGCCTTCTTTTTCCATTCAGAATGTAGTTGTTGTTCAGTGAGATATGACAGAGACTTATGATCAGTGAGAATAGTAAACTGTTGTCTCTGTAAATAAGGGCGCCATTTTTCCACTGCAAAGATCAGGGCAAGAAACTCTTTTTCATAAATAGAAAGGCTCTTATGTGTGTCACTGAGTCCTTTACTTAAGAATGCCACTGGTTGACCTTGCTGCATAAGGACAGCCCCAATTCCTTCACCACAAGCATCAGTTTCCACAGTAAAAGGTAGCTGGAAATTAGGTAAGGCCAAAACAGGAATACTGATGAAAGCAGTTTTGAGTTGAAGAAAAGCCTGTGTAGCCTGGTCAGACCAAGTGAAAGTCTTTTTCTTCAAACGTTGAGTTAAAGGGCGAGCTATGATGCCATAATTCCTGACAAAATGCCTATAGTAATTGGTAAAGCCCAAGAAAGCTCTCAATTCAGTCACAGTAGTAGGTTGAGGCCAATTCTGGATGGCAACTGTCTTGGTAGAATCAGTAGCCACTCCCTGACCTGTTATAATATGTCCCAAATATTCAACACTGGTTTGGGCAAAAGAACATTTGCTGGACTTGAGATATAACTGGTGTGCTCTCAGTGTGTCCAACACTTGCCTGATGTGACATAGATGCTGGTCCAAATTAGGACTATATATGAGAATGTCATCCAGGAAAACCAGCATAAACTTTCTCAAGTACGGTGGTAAAATGTCATTCATGACACATTGGAATGTTGCTGGGGCATTAGTTAGGCCAAAATGCATCACCTTGAATTGATAGTGGCCTTGATGGGTCTTGAATGCTGTCTTGTATTCATCACCTTCCAACATTCTGATTTGGTGATACCCTGCTCTCATATCTAACTTAGTGAAATAGCAAGAGCCATGGAGCTCATGCAGGATTTCCTCAATAACAGGTAATGGAAACCTGTTCTTAATGGTAAGGTCATTAAGTTTCCTGTAATCTACACAAAAGCGCCACTGACCATCTTTCTTTTGAACCAGCAATACAGGAGAAGCAAAGGGGCTAGTACTATGTGTAATGAGCCTAGCCTGTAATAATTGTTGCACTTGTTGTTCAATTTCAGTTTTATGCAAAGGGGAGTATCTATAAGGTCTACTGTTGAAAGGTGTAGCTCCAGGTTGAAGAGGGATAGAGTGGTCATAAGCTAGAGATGGGGGCAATTGCTTAGGCTCTTGAAACACACCTGCATACTCCTCTAGTATAGCCTGAATGGAGTCTGACCTTGTAGTTTCTGGATTAGATGAGAGAGCATTCACCACTACAAAAGCCCAGATGTCATTTCCTTTAGTGGCCTTCCACATCTGGTCAGGTGTCATAGCTGTAAGCTGAAGTGGAGCAGGTTGAAGATCCTGCAACTTAACTGGGCACCCATTAAGAGTAAAAGAGATGGTTCTATCAGCCCAATTACATTGCATAGGACTGTGAGTCTCAAGCCAGTCATAACCCAGAATTGCATCATAAGGAGCCATATCCAACACCAACATGGTAGTTTGTAATGTATGTCCTTGACACCACCATTGCAAATTGGGTACCATTCTATTAGCAATGATGTCAGTACCATTTGGCAACCTTCACTTGTCTTGGTGGTATAGCCATAGTAGGAAGTCCCACTAGCTGTACAAAAGAACTCACAAAAGTGTGAGAGCTGCCACTATCCAACAGTAAAAGCATAGAAGTACTCTGCACCAATGCTCTGAGTTTGATACATCCCATATTCTCTACTGAGGAGAGAGCATTCAAGGATAGTTGACAAAAATCCTCTGCTAAGGCATCCTCTACAGCCAACTGATTCAGTACTTCATCAGTCAGTCCTTGATCCAGATCATTAATAGCTAGAGTGTTGAGCTGGACTTTAACCTTTTTGGGACACACGTCCAAATGACCTGGTTCATATTTCTCCCCACAGTGAAAGCAAACCATGAGTCCTTCTATAATCATGCAGTTGCCTTTCCCTCCATAGTGGTGACTGAGCAGGTTGGGACTTGTTCTCACCCTTAGAGTTGGAGGATTGAAATTTAGAATTACCAAAAGGCTTGTGCTGGCGAGCTTTCTGCCTCTCCACAATGCCCTGTTGTATTTTAGCAATGACAGCAGCCCTGTCCACCGTAGGAGGTACCTGAGATTCCATAGTACCTCTAATGTCCTCATTGAGACCACTAATATACTGAGAAACAAAGAATAGGTCATCATACTGACTATTGTGCATACTAATGTCAAACTGGAGAGATTCAAACAGTGCAGTATACTCCTGAACTGTTCCTGTCTGTCGTAGAGCTAATAGTTCATTTACTGCAGTTCGATAATCATCAGCACCAAACTTCTCTGTCACATCTCTACGGAAATTAGACCGTGAAGTCAATTTGTGGTTCTGTTTGTATGCCTGTAACCACTTAGCTGCCGGGCCATCAAAGTGCATTGTGGCAGCAATGACTCGTAGATGTTCAGGGATATCAAAGATAGCAAAACAATCATGACATTTATCTATCTAGATGCGGGGATATTCACCAGTAAATGTAGGAAACTGCATCTTAGGCAACATGGAGCGAGGGAAACGGGAATCTGGTGATACCTGAGATTGCTTCTTCTGAGGCTTGCGAGATGTCTCAGCAAAAGACCCATTATCAAAGGTGTCCTGGTGTCTGTCATGATGTAGAGTAAAAGATGCCTTACTGTCATCAGATGCAGTATCATCCTCAAACTGACGGGTAGTGAATTTGGCAAAAGCCTGGCCCATGGCTTTGACCTGCTTAGTCAGAATCTGATGTTGCTCATCATAGTGTTTGACATGTTGGTCCATCAGTGAGCGCAGTTGTTGCTGACCGGCCCCAATATCATTGACACGAGAGAAAAGTAGATCGAGTTGCTCCATCATCTGATTCCAATGGGCTTCATCCTGCTCTCTCTGTTCCCCCAACCATGTCATGATAAATTGGGTCTGAATGGAAGGCTTGGGCGGTGCCGTGGTGACCAACCAATGGAGAACACTGAAGAACGAGATTGGGTAATCGGTTTGGACGAATCCTCCCCAATTAGTTACCCGATCTGAGTCCCGTCGCCTGGAAACGAGGCGCGGCCAAGGGATTTGACACGCGGACTTGCCGCGCAACCCGAGCCAGCGGACGTTTCCCCTCCAACGCCACCGATGAATCCGACGAGAATGTTTGGCTCCGGAATTTTACGCATGAACAGCTGCCGTGCAACCCTAACCAAGAATCGGATGCATCCAATTGAAGATGGTGATAGCTTCTACACGAACCTGGGACCTCAACGCCTCGCTGTCCCAAGCAATTCCACTGCGCCGACGCCGGAATTATGCCTCCAGAACACCACGCCACCCACTCCGCCGCGCGCACGAACCACACCGTAGGATAGCGATGAGAATCCGAGGATAGACCGTCTCTGATACCACTGTAACACTCTTGACCGCCGGCGAAGATCGCCGCCGATGTGAGTACACAGCGTATAGATCGGGGTTGAGCCGAGGAATGATTCCTCTGGTCTCGTGTTTCTGTAATTGGAAAATTGCTTAGCGTTTACAGAGTTAGTCTCTCCATTATATCTCCCCCTCCATACATGGCCTCGGGCCCACAAGACAGCGAAAGCGAAATATGAAACTCATACTTTCCCGCGTGAAGACGCCTACTGTAGAATATGCCTTTAGGTCGAGGTTGTGACAAGGTCTCGATCCGTAGGATGCTGCCCACTGAGGGCTACGTAATTTAGTCTTCTTTGGAGGACTTTTGTGTAATGTGCCCTTAATATTATAAAGTGCATTCTTATAAAAAAAACCACAGATATCCCTATGTTGAAAAAGGAAATTTAGGTTAAGCATAAGTTCAATCTCAGTCAGAGGTCATGAACAGCTAGCTATCCAATAAGAATATTTTTTCCCTTTGATGCAACGATATGCTGCTGTAATAACCACGGAAATACGAGGATTATGTATGCGTTTTCAGGAGTCGTCATGATGAATTCGGCCATGACCTTGTGTGTCCTGATGTTTTACCTGCGACAAAGATGAACGGGACATTACTTGCTGCACTGATGGTGTGGTACATCAGGCACTCGACTGCGAGGTGGTGGTCGATACCGTAGACGAAGGAGAGGAAGGTGGCCAAGTAGAGCGGCGTGCTGTCGGGGTTGAAGGCGCAGAGGAAGCATAGCGTGCACGACAACAGAGTCCACACCCCAATCGTTCGCCCATGTACGTCTTTTTTTTTGTCGAATACACAGGAGAGCTGCGTATCTTTGTATTAAGAAGAGTGAAATAGAGTTTTCCAAATACAGGTCACCGGTCTAGGACCGGCCAAGAGAAATACGAGATTACTCACGCACTAGACTCCCAAGGTCCCTAGCCCCTGCTCGAACCCACAGAGTTGCCACCTCAAGTGTGGCCCGTAGAAACTCGGGTAGGTCCGAATGCTCGCTCCTAAAACACCGGCCATTCCGCTCCTTCCACACCTGCCATGAGATCAGTAGGAAGAGGGAATCGAAATCTTTCCGCAACTCGGCAGGCCATCTCCTCCGCGCTCGGCTCCAGAAGCTCACGATGGAGTCAGCATTGTAAGTGCAACAAGGCTCCCTAGTGGTTTTGGTGGATTAAGTGACAATGCGATTAAAGGTCTAATCTCTTTGTGAGATGTCTTGACAGGCTTTGCAGGTACAATATGAATAACTCACACGTTGAGTGTTATGGTTATTATTGCATAACTATTAAGTATGATGTCTAAGATGGAATGTCATTGAATATCTATTGCTGAAAGCATGTTGTCGAGCCATGGATTATCTCTAAATTGGAATATATGACATTGATGTCCATTTCATGGTATATGTGGCAAAATGCTACACGGCTGATATTAGAAGTTCTCCATTACACATCATAGCCAACACTAATAAAGAACAAGCATATTGAATGGTTAATGAGCAAATGTGCTCTATCTACCTATGAAGAGGTTTTCACAACTGAAGTCCAACTTATTCAGCTCTAAGAGGATTGCTCTAATGAAGAAGCTCAGCTTGGCTATCTCTCTCTATTGGAATTGATCACGACGGCATTGTTTATCAAGTCAAGACTCAAGAGGATATCATCTAGATTTATTCTTTGTCTTGAGTATAGGTATGCCGTACTATCAACAGGGAAGCTAAGCTTGAAATTTCACTAGTCAACATGTGCTCTAGCTAGTTCAGAGAGTGTCGGGCCGTGTCATCTCTTGTGGTGATTATGGCGCTGAGTGTGAGAGCTCTCTGATTCTTATCTTGTGCTTAAACTCTTAGCGAGGTGTATCTCTCATGGATACAACAACACCTACATCTCTTATCTAGTGACCAAGGCACCCTAGTGCCTCAGCCTCTGATAGCAGCAGTGATCACCGGACTGTCCGGTGATGGCCACCGGACTGTCCGGTGGAGCCTGTTTGAACTGCAACGGCTAGTTGGCCTCCACCGGACTGTCCGGTGAGGATCACCGGACTATCCGGTGATGGCCTGACACAGAGCAACAGCTAGTTCTGTGGGCTTGGGTATTTATACCCTCCCACTGCCTCCTTGTGGGGGTGCTGCTTCTCTCCAACGTCCATATACATTCTGAGGCTTGTGAAACACTCTCCAACTACTCTCTTTGTGAGATTGAGCTAAAGTGTGAGATTCTTGAGTTGAGAGAGGTTTGTGAGATTGTGTGAGCTTGATAGAGCATCCTAGCTTTTGAGCACAAGTTGGCAAAGCATTTCCGGTAAACGCTTTTGTTACTCTTGGAGGTTTCCTCCTAGATGGCTAGAGCGTCCCGAAGGTCATCCGTTCTCCGGGTGGCATTTTTCTTGTATGTGATTACCCTCGCTCTTCGGAGCATTGCAGTGAGCACCTTCTCGGCCTTGGTGGTGAGAGGGGGAGGCCGTGAGTTGAAAAAGACTCAAGCTCTTGGTGGGCGCCTCAACGAGGACGTACGGACACTTGCGGGTGTGCTCGAACCTCGGGAATTAATTCTTGTGTCTTGTGTGCTGTGCCCCTGCTGGGAGACCCAAGCTTAGTGCTTGTGGTTATTTACATTTTGTTTATTGCATTGCTATATTGCTTCCGCTACTATCTTGTATGCAAGTATGCGTCGTGAGCGCAGGTGTGCAGTGTAGACAAGCTCAATAGCACCAAAGGAACACTAGAGACATCTCTACAAGGCCCAATAAGTATCATAGTGTCTATCTACACACTTGAGCCTCGTTTTTGTGTTTTACCGGACTGTCCGATAGACCTCACCGGACTATCCGGTGGGTTACACCGGACTATCCGGCGGTGGGGTGCTGACTGTTGTTTTGAGCCGTGATTTTTCAGATTAGCCTATTCACCCCCCTTTAGGCGACATCAAGATCCTTTCAATTGGTATCAGAGCCTAAACTCAGCTAAAGGCTTCACCGCCATGAGAAAAGATGTCGACGCCTAGTAAGGTATCTTGTGAGCCACTCGCTCTTGATGGCTCCAACTATACTATGTGGTCCGCTCATATTCTTTACATTCTCAGGACCAATGGTCCACTTGTGGAGCAGATTGTAGATGCAAGCATATTGCCTCCTAGCTATGAATGGGGTAAATTATCTCATGAGGAGACAATACGCTTGCAGCTCAATGCTCGAGTTGCTAACTATATTTTGAGCACTTTGAGTCCAGATACATCTTCATGGCTGTTCAAGGAACATAAGAGGTTTGAGGATGCTCATGACATTTGGGCTACTCTCAACCATGAGTTTGCATGCAAAGCTCAAGAACAAGCCACAACTCAAAATGAAGACTCAAAAGAAGGAGATACAAGCCTCTGTGATAGTATGGAGGACAAGAGAGAACAAAAGGAGCAGTTGGTGCGGCAGTCACTGCAAACACCGGACTATCCGCTGGAACACACCGGACTATCCGGTGCATCGGATTGTCCGGCTCCGTGTACCAGATTGTCCAGTAGAGGCAGTGAAGCTGCATCAACCAAAGAAGAGCAGTGATTTAGACCCAATGAAGAATCTTATTCATCTGTGTGCAACACGTACATCACTTCATACTCACAGCAATGCCTCATGGCCAAGGAAAATAAAAGGAGGAAAGTGAGAATGAGATGAGTGATAGTGATGTAGATGAAGATGAGATCACCGATGAAGATTTGGAGATTGGTCATCTCAGCAGGAAGGATCAAATGAAGATGATCAAGTTCATGCAGATCATGCCAAGCAAAAGCAAACCTTGGAAAAACAAGAAGACTATTTGGAAAGGAAATTAGATGAGCTAAATGAAGCTCAAGAAGAAAAGGATGAGCTCGAAGTAAAGATTACCAATCTGAACCTCAAATGTGAAAAGCTATCAAGTGAAGTCGACAAGTATGCAAACGCCTCTTCATACATCGAGAAGCTTGAAAAGCTGAATGAAGGAAAAGATTGGATCAAGAAAATCAATGACAAGTGCCTAACTCTACAAAGGGAGAAGGATGAGCTACTTGATGAAAGCATGCAGCTCATTGACCAATTAGGCATGATTAAGGTAGCACATGAGGTATCTGTCACATCGGTAAAATATTTTGAACCTCTTGTGAAAAATAACTCTTGCTCTCTAATGGAATCTACTATTACTTGTGCTAACCCTTGCTGCCTTCAAGCAAGTAACTCTTGTGTTGAGCATGTAATTGTAGAACCTTATGATGACCTCATTACAAGAGAAAATGAAGAGCTCAAACAAGAAGTCGAAAGGCTAAAGAGAGACCTAGCTATGCTTAAAGGGAAGAGTTGTGTGCAACCTCCTCAAGATAACCGTGGAAACATGGTGAACAAGCTTGAGGAGCTTACTAACCGTGCACAACTTTCCAAATCAACAACGTCCAAGTCTCAAGATGATCAAAGTACCAAGGCACAAGACAAATGCAAGTCCAAGAAGCAGAAGAGCAAGGCTAAGAGGAAGTGTTACTGGTGCAAAGAAAAATGTCATAATGTTCAAGCTTGCCCAGTTCTCAAGTCCAAGCTAGTGAGCAGCCCTGGCTCTCCGGACTGTCCGGCAAAGCCTACTGGACTGTCCGGTGCAACCGGACTGTCCAGAAAAGTGGTGTCGGACTATCCGGTGAAGCCAGTTGTAGCTCAAGCTACTATCTCCAAGGCAAGGAGACCAGCCCAGTTACACAACAAGGTGGGTAGAGAAAAAGTCCATGATAGCAAGTCAGAAAATCAACCAAAGGGCTTCAGACAAAGAATTTGCTACAACTGTAGGCAAAAAGGGCATCTCGGTAATGATGCCCATATGGTAATTTCACACATCCTAACCTTGTCAATAAGAAAGCTAAAATAACTTGTGTGCCAAAGAGCTGTAGTGGTGAGCCTATGGTGATTTGTTCATCAAAAGCTTCCACCAAAGCTATTTGGGTGCCCAAGATTTATGTGACTAACCGTTGTGGACCCAACCAAGCTTGGGTACCAAAATGTGCTTGAAGTTTCTCAGGTACTAATAGGATGCATTGAGGATCTTGGCAATCTCGAGAAGACAAACTTGAGTATATTATTGTCTCAAGATGAATTCTTTCTAATTTAAGCCAAGACTTGAATGATCATAATACCCTCTACCTCAATGACATCTTTGGTAACACATGCTTAATCAGATCCTTGAATGCTTGGATATTTCAATTCTTAGTGTTTTGAATATGTCCAAGCTTTTCAAGTTAAAATTCCACTCATATCCTATACCTGTGTTTTATGTGATATCCTTAATAGCTTCTCTGTGAAGCAAATGTTTGAATATGCAGGAACACAAAACCAAAGTCTTAGAAGAATGCTGAATGGCAAAGGCCAATCTGTTGCAGCAAGAACTCCAGTCACTGGACTATCCGGTGTGAGCAGTTTGGCTGCATCAGATTGTAAATACAGAAAAAGCTCAAAATATCTAAAAGGAATTTTCACACAGACTTTGTGACAGTGGCCTAAAGGCTGAGGTATGGTTTTGATATGTGCATTGTAAGTGCTTATATGCCTCATAGCTCCTGTGTGGTTGTTGGTAGATTTAAGAGTTTCAAATTCTAGTGTGGACATTTGATTGATACCTCTGAAATGTAAAAGCTCATAAGTCTGTCTTGAGAGCATGGTACTTCAAATATGATAGGAGGTATGAGTTAAATATGCCAACACCTATGACAAAACTCTGAATCTAACTGACACTCTTTGCGGTTTCAGTACCTAAGGTTGAACTAGTGACATATCTTGTCTTGTCATGAGTCTGTCTCATGAACTTCTTTGCTCTAGATGTTTGCTTGATACTCTTGCTCCAAAAGTGCCTTTTATGTCTAGACAAGGAGAGTATGAATCAAACATTCTATTCACTCTATGCAAGACTCGATATCTCACTAGTATAGCAAAAATGGGATTTCTAAAACATTTGTTGTTGAGATCTTTGTAATCAACTTCTCTATGTGTGTGGTTATTGCTGTCCTTGCTTGAATGAGTCTAGCCACACACACTGAGAATTCTTGAACCTCAAATTCAAAATATATCTGTGTTTACAAAAGAACTTAATTCTCTACTCATCCACTTCAACTAAATCATCTTTTATCCAAAGAATTTAGCAAAATTCATGACTCAAGTTCTATATCTTCTATGGGGTTTGTGCTACATAAAAGAGAAAAGAGATCTAAGAAAGATGGCACAATCTCTACTTCTTCAGCTGTTCCAAGGAAATCTGTTTTCACCGGACTATCCGGTGAAGCCCACCGGAGTATGCGGTAATACCGGACTATCCGGCAACGGCTACGGGACTATCCGGTGCGTGCGGGTTTAACCCCCGCAGTCACTTCCAGGGGGTATCTACTCAGTGCATTTACCCCTCCTCTTTCTACCGTCCTCCACCGTGATTCACCCCTGTATGGCGACCCGAGGGCGACTTGAAGGGAATCCTCTCTCCCACCGTGGGATCGAGGAGTTCTCGGTGGGGATTGGCCGCTGCATCACCAGAACATCCGATCCCACCGGCCTCTCCATCAATTTCGCCCTAAAAGTTTCTCTCAAAGGTACTTCGTGCGATTTCATCCCGATCTCTTTGCTTGGTGCAATGCTTCACGACTCCTTTGGTAGAAATACTCCTGCTATATCTATCTATCACATCCTAAGAGATCAAATCATTTACATGGATAGTTTGGGGATCGGCTTGACCTAGCTTACTGGACACCACCGGACTATCCGGCAGAACTCACCGGACTGTCCGGCATCATCGGACTGTCCGGTGGCTGCTATCGGATTATCCGGTGATCTCCAGAGAGCCTAAGTCAGTGGATCTGTTGGCTCTGAATTTATCCTTTGAGCCCCCAAATGTATGTCATATGCTCCAGTATGTCTTTGTGACATATTCTTGATAGATCATAATGTCTTTCATCTCAAATCATCAAGAATTTCTTTATCTCTATAATCTGAGCCTATTTCTCGGTTTGAAATCCAAATCATGTTGACTCAGGGTTGTGAGGATGGCTGGTGATGAGCCAATCAAGCAGTATGCTAGGAAGAAGCAGAAAGCCAAGAGATCTCGCCCTCCATCTGGCAGTGACACTTCTTCACCTATGGAGGAAACCGGTGTAGGTGGTCCTCAAAGGGGAAGGACTCTCAGACCTCGACAGCCTACTCCTCGTGGTCAAATGCATATTGCGGACGAGCCTGAAGGTGCAGCAACGTCAACAGATGATGAGAGTGTGGAAGATGAGACCTTCAGGGTTGTTCCTAGGCCTGATGGCAAAGGGCCTGCTCTTCCTGATAATGATGATGCTCCTTCTAATAATAATGATAATGATGATGATGATGGTGAAGAGGCTGAAGAAGAAGCAGAGGCAGCAACTCCTGTGGCTGATTATGCAAGAAAAATGTCAAAACCCAGCAGACCACCTAACAGAAAGGCTGTGGATTACAAGAAAAAGGGAAAATATAATGAAATCAGAGATACCAGGAGGAGAGATTTCAGAAAAGAGCCCAAGAGCTCTTATGATTGGAGGTTTCACTCTAAGTTTCAAGAGGACTACTATGAGTCAGTGATTTTCTCCAAGGAGCATCCTATCACTCAGGATCAATGGATAGATTGGAAATACATGGAGGAGAAGAAGGATCCAATTTTTGATCAAGTGATTGCAGCATGTCAGAGGCAGCATCTTCAGAAGATTATGAGTTTCAGCCACGGTTGGAACAAGGAGACCATTGCTCAGTTCTATGCCACCGTGTACTTTGATGACACAGATACTGATCCAAGGAAGTGGAGCATGGCATGGATGACAGAAGGTGATATTTTTTCCATCACCTACATTGAGTTTGCCTTTGTGCTTGGGTTGGATAACCGTGATCTGAACCGACCTAAGATTCATTTAGAGCAGTGTCTTCCTGATAGTGAGATGAAATTCATGTATCCTCCAAACAATCAGGGCAACCATGGGCACACTCAGGGTCTTTACTCATACTATGGATATCTGAACAGAATGTTCAGAAAGACCTTGGCTCCTCGCATTGGTGATGCTACAAACATTTCACATTATGCCAAGAACCTGCTTGCTAGGATGAGGGAAGGAGCACTACCCTTTAGCGTGACCAACTTCATATGGGAGGAAATTAAGGCCATATCCTTTGACCCATATAGGAGTTGTGCATATGCTCCCTTCATCATGGAGATGATTGACAGAGTGACAGGTACTGTCTACATTTGTGACACTGAGCACCGACCATTCCGTGTGAAGAAAGTGACACATCCCATTGTCCCTTCTACTTCTAGTGTGCCTTCTCCACCTCATACTCAGCAGGGCTCAGTGCTAGAGCAGCAGAGGCAGTCACCTCAGAGGAGGAGAGACCGTGGTCAGTTCTCCAGTGAGAGGAGGAGGAGCTCCTCACCTGTGATACAGGCTTTCAGAGCCATCATGAGTGCTCTCCAGTGCTTCAGGGCCAAGGACAAGGCCGAGAAGAGGGAAATCAGAAACCGCCAGATTCTTTCTGATAACAGGCTGAAGGGAATACAGAGACACTTGGAGATGCAGCCACCCCCTTCTCCAGACAGAGAGGTTGAGGAGGAGACAGAGACCGAGGAGGAGTTGTTTCACGACCCGTTTGCAGGCTATGGTGTCTCTATACCACAGTACAGTCAGCCTCCTCAGCATGTGTTTCAGCAGCAGAGACCTCCACCTTCAGGCACTTTGGATGCCTTTGCTCAGTCAGCTGCCCAGTCGCTGTTTGGTATGAGTGATACTTTCACAGCTGGATATTCAGGCTACTCAGGCCATCACTCGACCATGGCCACTTCCAGCTTCTCTGGGGCTCTTCCCTTCTCCTTGTCTCAAGGAGGTATACAGTCTACCAGCAGAGCCAGTTTCAGTGGTGCTTTCCACCAGAGTTCCTCGTCTGCAGGCTTGGGCCAGTTTCAGAGTGGCAGCCAGTTCCAGTCAGGACCTCAGGGTGGCAGCTCCAGTGGTTGGGATCAGGGCACTCAGTGAGCTCTTGAGGTACTTTTCCTTCTACCTATCTCTTTTTGGTGCTTAATGACAAAGGGGGAGAAGTACATTAAAGCTTTGTGCTTTCAGGATTAAGAAGAATCTCAGTGAAAGGGGGAGGAGTTCACCAAGTCAGCTTAGAGCGGAGTTAGCAGATCTTTGAAGCCGATTGCAGCATATTTTATCAATTTTATCTTTCTTGTTCCCTTTTTAGCTGTATCTTGTGTTGGTTCGTGTGTTGAACCTTGTATCGAATTCCTAGTGTCATGTGTTGGACACAAATTCTTGTATTTTTGAAAACCTCCTGTGTGGTGGGTGTGAACTAGATGTTTATCTAAGGCTTATTCATGCTAGAAGCTTTGTGCATGTCTTTGTGAATCTCTGTGCCTGTGTGTCTGCTTGATGGGTGCAGAACTATCACCACCGGACTATCCGGTGGAGACAGCCGGACTGTCCGGCGCACCGGACTATCCGATGTCGTATACCGGACTATCCGGTAGAAGGACAGTGGCTGCACCACCAAGCACTTCTGTTGGTCTACTTTGTGTTGTTCATTCTACCTGTATTTCCTTTGTGGTTACTGGAATGCTGAGATATAGGGGGAGCTCTCCTTGCACAAATATGTGGTGTTGGGCATTTGTGGCTCAAACTCGAGTTTTTGTAACTCAAACACATATCTAGGGGGAGTATACCAAATATCTAAGGATTCATGCACTTAATTTATTTATCTCTTGTAAGCATTAATCGGGGTTGTCATCAACCACCAAAAAGGGGGAGATTGTAAGTGCAACAAGGCTCCCTAGTGGTTTTGGTGGATTAAGTGACAATGCGATTAAAGGTCTAATCTCTTTGTGAGATGTCTTGATAGGCTTTGCAGGTACAATATGAATAACTCACACGTTGAGTGTTATGGTTATTATTGCATAACTATTAAGTATGATGTCTAAGATGGAATGTCATTGAATATCTATTGCTGAAAGCATGTTGTCGAGCCATGGATTATCTCTAAATTGGAATATATGACATTGATGTCCATTTCATGGTATATGTGGCAAAATGCTACACGGCTGATATTAGAAGTTCTCCATTACACATCATAGCCAACACTAATAAAGAACAAGCATATTGAATGGTTAATGAGCAAATGTGCTCTATCTACCTATGAAGAGGTTTTCACAACTGAAGTCCAACTTATTCAGCTCTAAGAGGATTGCTCTAATGAAGAAGCTCAGCTTGGCTATCTCTCTCTATTGGAATTGATCACGACGGCATTGTTTATCAAGTCAAGACTCAAGAGGATATCATCTAGATTTATTCTTTGTCTTGAGTATAGGTATGCCGTACTATCAACAGGGAAGCTAAGCTTGAAATTTCACTAGTCAACATGTGCTCTAGCTAGTTCAGAGAGTGTCGGGCCGTGTCATCTCTTGTGGTGATTATGGCGCTGAGTGTGAGAGCTCTCTGATTCTTATCTTGTGCTTAAACTCTTAGCGAGGTGTATCTCTCATGGATACAACAACACCTACATCTCTTATCTAGTGACCAAGGCACCCTAGTGCCTCAGCCTCTGATAGCAGCAGTGATCACCGGACTGTCCGGTGATGGCCACCGGACTGTCCGGTGGAGCCTGTTTGAACTGCAACGGCTAGTTGGCCTCCACCGGACTGTCCGGTGAGGATCACCGGACTATCCGGTGATGGCCTGACACAGAGCAACAGCTAGTTCTGTGGGCTTGGGTATTTATACCCTCCCACTGCCTCCTTGTGGGGGTGCTGCTTCTCTCCAACGTCCATATACATTCTGAGGCTTGTGAAACACTCTCCAACTACTCTCTTTGTGAGATTGAGCTAAAGTGTGAGATGCTTGAGTTGAGAGAGGTTTGTGAGATTGTGTGAGCTTGATAGAGCATCCTAGCTTTTGAGCACAAGTTGGCAAAGCATTTCCGGTAAACGTTTTTGTTACTCTTGGAGGTTTCCTCCTAGACGACTAGAGCGTCCCGAAGGTCATCCGTTCTCTGGGTGGCATTTTTCTTGTATGTGATTACCCCCGCTCTTCGGAGCATTGCAGTGAGCACCTTCTCGGCCTTGGTGGTCCAGCCGCGGCTGTGCGAGGCCCCCTTGACCCACCAACGGAGCAGGAGCAGGAACCGGAGCTGGAGCCGGATCTGGAGCAGGCGCAGTCTGTGAAGACTGGCCTCGGCCCACCTGCGTCGGGGGAGGGTACCCCGGGGCCACCGGGAGTTGAAGCAGAGGAGGTGGCGGTGTGGCGGTGAAGTTGTTGAGGAAGGAGGCCACCCCCTGCTGCTTGTGGGCGAGTTGAGAAGGCCAGCAGGCAGGACAGCACGCTCGGTGTGCCCAGCTTGCTGATGGCCCCGGCACAGTGAACTTCAGGTTGGGCCATGGGCCGGACAACAAGTCCCCGGCCTGACCCTCGGAAGCGGAGTTGGCCCAGATTGGTGGTGTGCTGGTGAAGAGCGGTGTCCCGAGCGCAGCAAGTTTGAACGAAGGGGGGCCGCAGGCAGGGACGCTGTGGGCGCCTCAACGAGGACGTATGGACACTTGCGGGTGTGCCCGAGCCTCAGGAATTAATTCTTGTGTCTTGTGTGCTGTGCCCCTGCTGGGAGACCCAAACTTAGTGCTTGTGGTTATTTACATTTTGTTTATTGCATTGCTATATTGCTTCCGCTACTATCTTGTATGCAAGTATGCGTCGTGAGCGCAGGTGTGCAGTGTAGACAAGCTCAATAGCACCAAAGGAACACTAGAGACATCTCTACAAGGCTCAATAAGTATCATAGTGTCTATCTACACACTTGAGCCTCGTTTCTGTGTTTTACCGGACTGTCCGATAGACCTCACCGGACTATTCGGAAATACCGGACTATCCGGTGGGTTACACCGGACTATCCGGAGGTGGGGTGCTAACTGTTGTTTTGAGCCGTGATTTTTCAGATTAGCCTATTCACCCCCCTCTCTAGGCGACATCAAGATCCTTTCAAGCATGGTTCCAGTCAGGTCGGGGCTGCTGAACGGAGGAACAGATGGCAGTCCAAGCTCTCACCGTGAAGCTGCACTTGACGAAAAGGTGTAGGCAGGACTCCGACTCGTGGTCGCAGAGGAAACATCGCTCTCTAGCTTCGAGTCCATGGCGCCGCCATCTGTCCGCGGTCCAAAGCCGTCGCCTGCAGGTCGTCCAGAGAAAGAGCTTCACCCGTAGCGGAGCCCAGGTCTCCCAGATAAGCTCGTACCCAGGAAACTTCTCGGAGCCAGCATGCATGAGCTCGTAGGCCGATTGCGCACTGTATAGCCCGTCGGGGGTCCATCTCCAGATGGTCTTGTCCGGCGAATCATGAAGCCGTATGCCGTCAATGGCCTCCCAGAGATGAACGTAGTCCGCTATGGCCGGGACGGTGAGGCCACCAGAGATGTCACGAACCCATCTCCTATCCTGCAAGCCTTCGGCCACCGTCCTAGAAAGCAAGGTTCTGCCGCGAACTATGCTGATTAGTGACGGCGCAATGTCCGCTACGGAGCGGTCCCCGATCCAGCTGTCGAGCCAAAACAGAGTGGTTGCGCCGTTCCCTATCTCGACGAAGGTGGATGCCGCAAAGAGAGCCCGGACATCGTCGTTCACCTTGATTGGGAGCCCTGACCAAGCACGCTCGACATCTGTCTTCTGCAGCCACAGCAACCGAACCTGAAGCGCTATGCTGGTCAGCTTCAGATCAGCCACCCCAAACCTCCGAAAGCTATTGGGCGTGCAACAACCGGCCATGCCACGGCGCACTTCCCACAGGCCGAACGGTCACTCCCAAAAGAATCTCCTACAAGCGGCTTCAATCTCCTTGCGAGCCCAAGGCGGTAATTTGTCTGCCATCATGGTGTAGAGAGGCACTGCGGTGAGGACTGATTTCACCCAGATGAGTCGCCCACTCTTGGTCATCAGCGATCCGTGGGCTGCAGTCAGGCGTCGGGTCACGGCGTCGACGACGCCGAGCTGTTGTCCCTTGGACAGAACTTTGGAACTTAGGGGTAGGCCTAAGTACGTGATGGGGAACTCTGCCACCGAACAGCCAAGCGTCGCCGCAACTCCGTCAAGCTCCTGGGTTGGGACTGAAATTGGGGTGATGGAGCATTTAGCGAGATTAGCAGCGAGGCCGGACACGGTGCCAAAGGTGTACAACAACTGCTTCAAAGCTACAGCCTCGAGTAGGGTTGGGGTGGCAAAAAGAATAGCGTCATCCGCATAGAGGCTACAATGGTGCTTGACTTGGGGTAGTTCTAGCTGTCGCAGTGCACCGGCCTGCACTGCGCTGGTGACTAGCCGACTCAAGCAGTCCATAGCCAGGATGAACAGGAGGGGCGAAAGGGAGTCGCCCTGTCGCACCCCTCGGCGGTGCACAATCTTAGCACCCGGCACTCCATTCACCAACACCCGAGAGGAAGTTGAGGAGAGGAGAATGGCTATCCAATCCCTCCATCTGCTAGAGAATCCCAAGGCCTGAAGCACCTCGAGAAGAAACGCCCAAGAGAGCGTGTCAAAGGCCTTGGAGATGTCAAGTTTAACGAGCATCTTGGGGATTTTCTTCTTCCTGAATAGCGCAGCCGCACTCTGGACAAACTTGAAGGTGTCAAGTATCGAGCGCCCTCTAATGAAAGCCGTCTGGTTCACGCCCACCAACCGGTTCATGTATGGCGCCAACCTGGAGGTGAGAACTTTCGACACCAGTTTGCCGAAGCTGTGGATCATGGCGATCGGCCTAAAGTCACCCGGTGAAGAGGCACCTTGTCGCTTGGGAAGCAGGACAATAAGGCCGTTATTAATGCAAGAGAACCCGCCTCCATTCGCCCGGTGAAAGGCGTCGAACGCTGCCATGATATTGCCCTTAATGATGTTCCAGGAACTCTTATAGAAAGCAGACCAAATCTGGGCCGGGCGCCTTGTCAGCTGGCCACTCCTTGATAGCAGACCAAATCTCCTCCTCGCTAAATGGTGAGTCCAGAGCCGACAAATCAGTCTGCTCATAGCCCAGCTCGCTGAAGTCAAGAGAGAAACTCCGGGTGGGTGTGCGACCAAAAACCTGGAAGAAATGCTCAAACACGCCCTGCTCCAACTCGTCTTGGGATGTGGCAGTCTGCTCACCGATGAGCAGGGCAGGTATGAAGATGCGCTTCTTCTTCCCCCGTGCCATTATGTGGAAATAGCGGGTGTTGGCGTCGCCCTCGTGAAGCTGACGGACTCTGGCTCGCTGTCTCGCTATTGTGCGCTCTAGGGATGAAAGGCCGAGGCATCTGTGCTTGAGAGTGGCCCGTAGCCGGAGCTCCGACTCGGAAAGATGCCTAAGCTCCTGCGCTCGATCAAGTCGCAAGATCACCTCCCTGGCCATGAGAAGCTGCTCCTTCACGTTCCCAATTTTCCTAGCCGACCAGCTCTGAAGCTCTCTTATCAGGTTGCGGAACAGGGCGTCCAGCCGCTGATACGGGTCAGTAACTCCCGGTGAGCAAATCCAGCCCCTACGGACCGCGTCGCTATAATCGCTGAAATTAGGCCAGAAGCATTCGAAATGGAAGCGTGGCTTCCTGGTAAACCCCGCATTAGTCTGCAGCAACAGGGGTGAGTGATCAGAGGCGTCTGAGGCTAAAGCCTGAAGGGAGTTGTCTGGATACAGGTCCTCCCATTCCAGCGATACCAGCGCACGGTCCAGCCGGACTAAGGTAGGCAGCTCCCGCTCGTTACTCCAGGTGAAAGATCGGCCGAGAAGATGCAAGTCTTGCAGCTCAGCGGCATCGACAAAATGACGAAACCGAAGCATGTTACTGCGGTTGATACAGCCATTACTTTTGTCAGACGGATCAAGAATGAGATTAAAATCTCCTATGACGATCCATGCTCCCTCGCAAATGTCTCGGGCTGCAGACAGCTCGTCGAGGAAGAGCAGCTTGTCTGCCTGGTCTTGCGGCCCATAGACCACCGTTAGCCACCAAGCGCTCCCTGCATCTCCACATAGGACGCGCGTGGTAATGGAGAAGACGCCAAGATGGGTCTCTCCAAGCGCCATGCTGGGCCCGCGCACGGCCAACAACAAGCCTCCTCTAGTGTTAGTCGCAGGCAGAAACGAGTAATCGACGAAATCAGCACCCAGCACAGAGGCCACATCATAACGACTAAATGAGGTCAGCTTGTTTTCTTGGAGGCATACTACGTCCGCGTGCATTCCATCCACCTGGGTGCGCACATTGTCTCTGCGGGCTCTAGCGTTCAGGCCGCGCACATTCCATGAGATTAGTTTGATGTTAGCCATAAATAAAAAATCCACCAGGCGCTTGACCAAAGGACAGCGATCAAGCGACAAGCATTGTCTCCGCACCATGTCCGAAAGGGGACAACTGCGGAAATAGCTCGGTGATTGCTTCCACTCGGTCTTCACGCAAATCTCCAGAGTAGAGGCTGTCGTAGTCTTCATTAGCTGTGCTTGACACCGGTACTTCTGAGTCAGCAAAGACCAGGCGTCTCCTAAGTAGGATCTTACCCCGCTTCGCCACCGGCACACATGCAAGTTTATTAGCAGCTAGGCGCCGGCTCCTGAGCGGGGGGTTCACAGTCATGCGGCTCTGGATCGCCCCAGCGTCACCTAAGGTGGCGGGCGAGTCCAGCAACTTGGAGGTGGGCACTTGAACTCTTGAGAAGAACTCCTGGATGCCCGTTGGCTCTCCACCCGTTGACTCCTGTGTCCCAGCCTGAGTGTTGGAGGCCGGTTCCAGTAGAGCCGGGGAGCACGCAGCAGGCATAGCCACCCCGGAACGTTGGCCGCAGTCCGCTGCGCCAAGGCCTGAGGTCGCTGCTGCAGGCTGCAATGGCTCGTGGCAGCCCGCGATATCGTCGAAGCCACCACGTCTGGGAGAAGGAGTGGGCACGGCGATGCTTGACTCAAACAGCATCGGATCCCATGCTTGATGCTCTACCCTTCCGTCTGAAGAAAAGCAAGGGGAGCAGCAAAGCAGCTCTACGTCATCGACAGGCTCAGCTGGACAGCCTTTGACCTGTTCTTGGAGAGGCAAAGGGGATGCCAGGGAGTCACAGGCCCCATCTTGACTGGGCGCCCCTCCCACGCCGGCGCGGGGCTGCCCTCACCATCGATCACCCCCCGCAGGCAGCGAAAACCGTGAATGCGCGGCCACGGACCTCCGCCTTGAGACTCCTGGCGCCCACCGTGACTGTCATCGTCATCGGGCGACGGAGAAGGGGACGACGAACCAGCCTGAGACGAGGAGCTCGTAACCGAGCGGAGGTGGACAAGGACGTTGTACTTCAGGGTCTGGTTCTTGTACTGGTGGGGAGGCAGATGGTCGAAATTCCGTTGACGACCTGGCTTCTCATGAACCTCCCGCACCTCGCCTTCCACCACCAGCAGGGATGCTGCTGGGGGTGTTTGTCCAGGCAGTGAGCCTGCAAGCCGAGAGGTCGGCCTTATTCCGCGAAGCATCATCCAGGCACGCCACCCAGCAAGCCGGAGCAAGGATCTTGCTGGCCGTATCCAGACTCCACACATGAGGCAGCAAACCCTCCAACTCCACGGCCACCTTGTAGAGCAGCGGCTCCTGGACTGCATGAGCGAGGCGAGTCCACGGCCTAATCACTAGGCGACTCCCTGCCACCACGACCGGGGAGGCCTGCCGCAGTCGCGTCCTGATCTCCAGGTTGTTCGGGAAGACCTCTGGGTAGAACGGCCTGATGTCGAAGTCGTCGTCAGTCAACGAGCCAGCTGCACGGAGGGCCGAGCACACCTCGCTGAGGGAAGCGGCGGCGTCTGGGCCGGCGAATTGGCAAACCAGGGCCGGGAAGAGGTGGCTCTCCTCCGCGACGATCTCTTTACTAGGGCCAATGATGCAAGTGGAACTGTACGGCCGTAGGAGGTGGTGCCCTTCCGGAAGCGCGACAATCTCAGCGTCGGTCAGGCAGGCCAGGCCACCTGCGTCCTGCGCCGGCGAGCCGGGGGACAGCGGAGGTGTCCGGCACAACACCTGCACGGCCGGTGGCGTTGACGGCCCCGGCTGCTCGTAGAAGCGTCGACCTTTCCGCCGTGGTGAGGCTGGCGGCGGTGGGGGAGGAGTCCCACGGGAGCGACGAGCTGTCGGCGATGAGAAGCCCGGCCTAGGGCGACGAGGCTGGCCGCTGCCGATCCTCGGAGCTCGGCGCGGAGTCGCCGGGGAGCCTGCGCCGCTTGCAGTCACGGGCAATATGACGGAATCCCCAGCATCTCTGGCATCGGACCGGCAGGCGGCAAGTGGCGATCCGATGTCCGGTGGACAGGCAGTTTAGGCAGCAGTCCCGCAGCTCTGGTGGAATGCTCGAGGAGCTTCCTCGCGACCCTGCCGCGGAGCTGCTGCGACGGCGACGGGCGGGTAGGACGCTCCACCCGACGGACGACCCGCGGGTAGGACTGGGGCGGAGGCTCCATGGGGTGGCGGCAGCGCCAGCCAGCTGCTCCCGGCCGCGGAACCCGCGACCCCGACGACGCCGGCGCCGGCGGGGCCGCCCGGCCTCCTCCGGGGCGGCAGCCAGGCCGGGGACCGGAACCTCCGAGCGCAGCACCCCGCGGGCAGGCGCCTGGGAAGGCCCCGCCTCCCGGTTGTTTCCGAAGGAGAGGAGGGCGTCGCGGTAGACGACTCATCAGACGAGAGGACGTCGTCTTGGACCGCCTCGGTCCAACGCAGGTGCTTGGGGCGCCCGCCGGAGGAGCGGCCGGGGAAGAAAGGCTCCGCCCCTGGAGAGAGTGACTTACCCAGATCTGGCAGCTCGAGGCCGGGGTCTGCTGAGGAGGTCGGCGCATGGTGAGGGGGTGGGCTGGGAGGGTCCTGCAGGCCGGGGGCAGGGGAGGCTGAGGTGGCGGCCGGCGGGCTGGGCATGGCTCGGCGGCGGGGACCCCTCCACGAATCCAAAACTGGTTTGATTGGAGGGCTCGCCCATGTACGTCAGTCACTGAAGGCCCAGATGATCGATCGATCATACGGTACGGTTATTAAAATCAAGCGGATGGAACACGGCAGAAAAGGCTCAAAGCGCAGAGTGAGCGAGCATCAAGACAACACATAAACTGCACGTCGATCTACAGCATATCGAAAATCGTAAACGTACTGTGTGTCCCGGATCGGAGTAGGTGGCCGAGCAAAGCGACGCAGAGCCGAAGACGCAGGAGAAGGTGAAGGCGCCGGCACGCCGTGTTTCTTGCAGGCGACGACGGCCATGACGTACGATCAGGCAGCCGCGTGCACCCTACGCGATGTACAGGCGGGGCGGTTTGACTACTCCGTATGGAAAAAAAAAATCAGCGGCTGCCTCTTCCTCGCCACCGCCGCCTCCTTCTCGCGTGTCTAGGCGACGACGCCTGTCCTCCTGCTGCGGCGGCGCGGCGCCCGTGCCCTGTCCTCCAGTCAGCCCCGCCTCTCCTCCCGCGTCTAGCACCGACGGCGCCCCTTCTCCCGCACGTTTGGGCGCCCGCGCCCGTGCCCCCGCCCTCCGCGTCCTGTCGACGGCGTCCGCATCCCCGTCGTCCCAGCGCCGGCGCCGCCCGCGTCCCCCTCCTCACGCGTCCGGCCGACGACGCCCGCGGCCTGACCTCCTGCCGGCGACGCCTCACGCCCGTGCCCTGCCCTCTCGCCGACGGCGCCCCTCTTCCCGTGCGTCCGGCCGACAGCGCCCGCGCCCCATCGCCTTCCACTCCTCCTGCGCTGCTGGTGGTGTTGGCGCTGCCCTCGGGCCTCCGTCCGCTGCTCCGCCACAGGTGTCCCATCTTCGCTCAGCTTTCCGGCATCCTCCTTACCTTTTACTGCATCGCTTTGTGCATCGGTGAGTATCTTCACGCCTGCTCTTCCGTTCTTGCTCTCTGCGGTGGCCTCTCACTGTTATGTTTGTCGTCGGTGCCGTAGATTGCTTTCCATTCTGAGCTCCCCACACGCTGCCGCGGCCCGTCATTGGCCTTCCGCCCACCCGTTCAAGTCACGGCTAATAGGGCTTTGCCCCTTCTTTGCCATTCCTCAACCCCCTCCGCCATGGCTGTGTCCAGCTTTCTTTGTTTGGTACTGTTCTTCCCCTTTTCCAGCACGTTTCCTTGCCTTGCCTCTATCGAGAGCCTCTATCTGCCGTGCTTGCCGGGCAACTGTTTTGCAGCCTGCCAATGACGGGCGATGCGTTAACAGCTTAACGCGCCGCCTGGCCTATCATCCACGAGCAACATCGGGTTTGGTTCTAATCTGGCATCTGCCATGAAGATGAACTACACTTACATGTTTCTTAGGATTAGTCGATTCATGTCAAAACTGCAAGTGTCATTCAGTTAAGTGCTGATGGATCACAAAATCTTATTGATCTATCCATGGCTCTTGCTTTGGTGTTCTGACACAATGTGAGTGCGCAGCTAAACAAGTCTCAGTTAGTTTGTTATGTAACTAAACTTATTCGTGTGAAATTTTTAGTCATTAAAATTGTCAGTTTTACCTATGGTCAATTCAGAAACTATGACATTTCATCACATATAGTTCATGTTCAGAGGCAGATTATTTGTTGAGGTCATGATCAGAGTGTGCTTGCTGGAAGACAGAGGAGTCCTATTTCAGTGTATAGTTGTCTAGATCGTGGTAATAATTTGAGCATTATTAATTTCATGATTTGATGTTTGTTCTTACCAGCTATGGGTTAGTAGCACTGCAATAAATAATAAGATATATGCTGATTTTTCCATGATCTCTTCAAGTGTATGTGAACAGAGAGAAAGGTTTACAAGCATATGCATCCTTAAACTATGTTATTGATTCCTACCATTTTGATTTAACATGGCTATAGATAGCCTTATTGTCCAGAGTCAATTACTTTCCATACAAAGTTTAACAGTCATCGGTTTGTGGCCATTACATTTGCTGGACTCGATGATCTCTGCTGCATCAGATCGATAGGCAATCGTCGACTACATGGGTCTGTCCGTCTGGGTATGTCTTCCATTCTTATCTCTTTGGTGGTCTAAATCTCTAATATAGAAATTCTAAGATTGTCTGTAGAGTGGAAAATGTTCTACGATGTATATTTTTTCTATACGCTTTTTAAAATTAATCTGTGATTTAGTTTACCTTTTTTTATTACCTCTTCAACACTTTTGCCTAAACATAGACTCTACCTGTACTTGATCGATGCGCCTTACTTTGAGCCCAGGCATGTTCCTTGCTTAGGGTACTCATTTGCTTTATCTAAATGAAGTTGGCACTCTTTTCCTTTATGCAGGCACACACACATAAGTATACAAGGTTCATGAATGTCTGTTTTTTGTTCTCCGACGTGAGGTTGCTTGCCATCCTTTTGTGTTCTCTTTATTGTACTTATTCAGGTTGTCATCTGCATTTGTTGTTGGCATCAGGCCATTATCCAAATTAATATTTTTCCTAGAACACATGAATATGGTAAATGCCTTCTGTCAATATCATCTGAGAGGTCATTTCCCTGCAAAGAACAGGTGTGTTTTGTTCATTGTTTTGCTGATCCGGTCTGAATTCTTATCTTCCTTCACATAAGCATCATATATGCTAAGTGTTTGTAGTTGAAGCCTGTGATCGATGCATGCTAATTTATTTAATACCTATTGTTGCAACTGTATTATCATAATATTACATTTAGTTTGGTGATGCAAAACATGGTCCACTTTTGTTCAGCTGAGAAGGTATTCAATGCCTCCTTTTTTTTCCTTTCGTTCTACTGCAACTTTAGTCAAAGTGTTCTGCATAATTCAATATAAATTCTGTATGAGTATTGAATGCTTACATAATTGGATTCATAATTGTTTTAAAGAAATAAATTCCTAACTTTTGCTAGTGGTGCTTATTCATAGAAAAGAAGAGTGTTTACGATGTCATGTACCCCTTTAATTTCAGAAACCAAAATAAGATCAGGTTTGATTGCTAAGGGAGCCATTCGGTCCCTACTCTTTCCCTTTTACTACAACTAATGTTTCCATGGACTGTGGTTTATCTGCTCTCTGTTGCAATGACCTGTCGTCTGTATGAGGGATTTTGATGTACTGGATATATTAAACATCGCTACATTGATGATCTACGCTATATTTTGCAGATTTCCTTCTCACTTCTGCACATGTTTGCGCAACAATACCAGCTTGACTGACACTGGAAATGGTGGGCGAAGTGTCCAAGACATTCATGCTCTGAAATTTATACTCATGCACAAAATTGCAATACAACCCCCAAAATGTATACATTCTTTTTGTGAAAAGTTCAGAAGACCAGGCCTCTCTCTAAACTTTCAGTTATTAGTTTTATTATTAAAGCCTAACTAGCCTTTGTCGGAACATTCATATCTCATTGGAGCTTTTGTTTCAGGAATGTAGCCTTTCTCTGACAGACGGATCACGTGGTCAGATGGTCATCAACGGGAAATATAGCGAGTAGATGAAGGGACCATGTTAATTCATTGCCGTGATGATCCCACTGTCATATCTTGATTGCATATGTATGAACATATACTGATATACGTTGCTCTGAGCACCATGCTGCTCTCTTTCTTCGCCTGCAGGATGGCTTATATATTTTTGTGTTTTATTTTTTGAAGATGAATATACACTATTGTGTAATTAGTGCCTTAACTTCATTGAACATAATGTTTTAAGACATTTTACTCTTTCTTTTTTTTTTTTTGCTGTTCTAACCGCTTCATCCACATGTGATGATAAATGTATCTTCCCAAAGCGGGCGCAGCGTTAGGCTATCTGCACTCATACAACTCTAAATTCCAACTCTAAAAGGAATATTCTATCCTGATCATCACATTTTTGAAATACAGTTGCTAATCTTCTACGATCGCATCAACTCTATACCAACTAACCCCATTTTTTTTATTTTATATTCACTCTCTCTCCTTCCCCGGTTCGCCACTCGCACTCTCTTCCCCACCTCGACATGCCCTCTCCCTACTCCCCGCCATGGCTCTTCCCCGGCCGGCCGGCTCCCTCGCCGCCGACCCCGCCTGCCGACGGCTCTAGGCCTCCCCTTCCTCCCTCGCGCGGATCCAGCCAGCGGACCTCGCGCGCCTTCCTCCCTCGCACCGCCCCTGCTAGATCCGGCGCCGCCATGGCCGCCCCGATGCCGTCTCCAAGCCGACCTCCTCACCCGCGGCCTCCTCCTCCAAACATCCACCTCCTCCACATGCCGTTGCCTTCTTCCTCGCGGGCCATGGCGTCGCGCGAGCCACGGCGCCGGATCCGGCGCCGCCATGGCCGCCCCTGCTGGATTCGGCGCTGCCATGGCCGCCCCTGCTGGATCCGGCCCTGCCATGGTCGCCCCGATGCCGTCTCCAAGCCGACCTCCTCACCCGCGGCCTCCTCCTCCAAACATCCACCTCCTCCACATGCCGTTGCCTTCTTCCTCGCGGGCCATGGCGTCGCGCGAGCCACGGCGCCGGATCCGCCGCCGCATGTCCTCGCCGGACACCTCCTCCCCTCTGCTCCACCGGTACCTCATCGTCGTCACCGCTCCAGCCCCACCACGGAGAAGCCGCCACCATGGAGGACGCGGCATGCAGGACGCGCGGATCTGGGGAGGCGGCGTCTCCTCTGCCTTGCCCGCGCCGGCCGGGCGGCGCCTCCTCGTGCTCGCCGACCGTCTCCCCCGTCTCCTCCTCCTCCCCGCCGGTATTCTGTACTCCGTCCCCAGCTCTGAGTCCGGTCGATGGCGGGAGGGACGAGCCGGCCGTCGCAACTTGCCCAGGTGGAAGAGGGAGAAGAAGATGGAGTTGGAGAGAGAGGACGCTGGATGTAGGGTTGAAGCCGTTCTAGGGACTGGTGTAGTTGGCGATGGAGCCGCCCGCTGCAGGCCTCGACGACTGGAAACGCGACTGCATCCGGTTTCCAGTCGTCGAGTGCAGATAGCCTTAGCGCGCCTTTCATAGCTAGTGACTCATATGTGTCGATCTCTGGGCGGCTGGTGCTGCTCGGTGGCCAGCTGGGGGTCTTCCATCGACAGCTTGACAGAGATTCCTGTGTGAACGATGGATCGTCATGGTCGTCGTCTTACCATCACTCGTCACTGTTCCATCAACCCCATGGCTAAAATGAATCATTAAAACTAAAAAATATATAACTCTAACTAATTAATATTTCTATTTTTATAATGGTATATTGGTAATTTATATGCAAATTTAGAGGTTTTTAAATTTTATTCCACAATAACATAATAGTTAATTTATATGTAAATTATGGTATATATTTGATTTATTTTTTATATACTTTAATTTATCTTTTAATAGCATAGTGGTAATTTATATGGAAATTTAGAGGGTCATTTTAGGGATATTTCATAACGGCATTGTGGGTAATTTTTTAGAAAATATAATTGATCTAATGAATAATATTATTAGATGCCATGTGGTAGACGTCTAGATGTTTCTAATTTTTGTTGGACTTTCTAGGATTTATTTTTTGTTGCGTACATTGTAATTCGTGCTTCTGTAAACTCTAATCAGTAATAATAATATATACCTAGACTGTTGCAAAGTTCTTTTTATCATAAATTATTGACCATAGCCCACCCCGCGGCCCGGCAACGATTAATCTAGCACCGTACCTGACAATTAATGGTATAACCCTACTATCCCCGTGTTTTATTCCATGATTCTTGTAAACTGCTCCGGTAATAATGCCTGCATGTAGTCTAACACTTGTTCAGTAGTGTTATTTCTACCTTGTCTCTATTAATACATGCACCTATTATGCTAGAGAAGTATTTAACATAATATAATTTATTATGATGTAAATATTTTAGTTTCTAAGATAACAAAAAATATTATTGTACAATTAAGCTATATTAATTGATATTTTGTTGTCATATTTTATTGCATATTTGAAGTATATGATGTATTGTAAAGCTTAAAGTTGTAGAGTGTATATATCCGTAAAAAGCGAATTGCATGTTTTGTGTCTTTGAACTTATCCTGTGATATCATTCAGATGAATATAGACTCCTAAATAATCATTTAGATCGCATGATATCCGTAACGGTTCTATCCTGCGTTGGTGGAGGCGTGTTAATTAGAGCGGTTTCAACAAACAAGCAGGACAGAAGGGAGCTAGACGGGCTCATGGTGTTGTATGCTGCTGCCAGACATGTACCGCGTCGTCGTACCAGATCTTAAAGTATCCTTTAATTTGAAGCATTTTACTGAGTTAACATAGGCTGTTGAACAAGAGGGTGATGCCTGACGTGCGCCGGTGAGTCCCCACGCACACTCCCCACTGCACCCTTTCTGCAGCACGGCATGGGCTGATCGATTCTCGTGTCACGGTGCCGCAGCAGCCACAGTACGCAAACACACATGGCACGTACCGTCCTCTCGCCAGCTGAATTATTGAGGCTGCGGGTGGTATCCAAGAAGGCGCCAATGCGCAAGACCACATCATATGGGCGCAATAGTCATACTAGGCCGGGGGGGTGTGTTTAGATCTCAAAATTTTTTCCAAATTCACTATTAAAAAACAAGATTCTCCATCACATCAAAATGTCGGCACATGCATGGAGTACTAAATGTAGATGAAATAAAAAATTAATTGCACAGTTTAGATGTACTTTGCGACACGAATCTTTTGACCCTAGTTAAGCCATAGTAGGATAATATTTACCACAAACAAACGAAAAGTGCTACAGTGTATTTTTCAACGCTACAATGCATTTCAATCCCAATTTCAATCCATCTAAACACACCCTGGTTTGTGACTGGCGGGCAGTGCACCTTACCTTTGCCTTTGGCCGACAAGTCACCACATGTGAAAAGGGACGGAATTACTATTGCTTGATGGCGCATAGTACTCGTCGATGCTTCATGCATCCAATTCGTATGAGATTTTCCCAACGAACTACTCCCTCCATTTGAAATTAAAATTCGTTTGACTTTTTTGACCTAAATTTGACCGGCTCGTCATTTTCAAAACATGTTATCAATTTCATTTATTTTCATTGTGATGCAGTTTAGCATATAATATACTTTAATTATGACTTGAGACTTTTCATATTTTTATAAAATTTTTGAATTATTGAAGCACATATAGTATGTCCGATCCTGCTGGCCAGGCCAAGCGCAAGTCACCACGCGTGACAACTTTGAACGCATACATGATCAAATCCGAAAAAAAAAGACGAGCTCCCAAAAGTATCTCTTTTCATGTTTCCCTGTGAAGTGAAGCGCGCTGCACGGTGCACGCATAGTGTCCTCAAAAGCAACTCTGATTGGGAAACTACCTCTGTGAAGTAAAGCGCGTTACATTCATGATTCCCAGTAGGCCACTATGCACAGCCCACCACGCCTGCTCAGTATTTTCATCAGGCATTGCATTTCTATGAAAATAGCGTCTCCGTCACGCACCCCCAAAGAGCAACAAAGGATCTGGGCTCGGGATGTCAGGGAGCTGTCATACGATATGGAGGACATCGTTGACACCTTCCTTGTGAACGTCCGACGCTCTGATCCCCACGCCAAAGGCATCGCCAAAAGGTTCATCAACAGCATAAGGGAAATGGTCAATGAGGCCTAGGCATGCCATAGGATCGGCCGTGAGATCAAGGCCGTCATGGAGCGTGTCAAGGAGGTGGCTGAGCGACGTGACAGGTCAGTGATGATCAACGCTCCATTCGTATTAGTATATCATTTTGATTTTTAACTAGTCCATCAACCCGTGCGTGACTTTAGATATATGACTGATTGTCCATCGACACGTAGACGCGGGGCGGGGCTTGCGTCGCTACCGTACTTGACGATGGTGTGGTTGCCGCCGAGCATGTACGTAGATCTGTTGATAGTAGACGACTATGGTATGGCTGGTGCAGTCGCCCACGCATAAACCATGAGCCTCAGCCATGTCGATTCATCTCACGAAAGGAACAAATACATACATCTAAATCTAGTCGTAATGGATGAACACTCTAGATTTAATTTAAGGGATCTTTTGGATTATTTTTATTATGGTATTGGTAGTTAATTATTTAGAAAATATATTTAATGGCTATTAAAATTTAAGTCTATCAAATGCATGACCTGATGTTTTTTATTAATTTTTGAGAATTTATTCTAAATTATTATTTTAATTGTGTTACCTATCATAATAGTAGACCTATATAATTTTGATATAGATTAGATCGTTTATTTGAGATTATCTATCTTGATAGCTAATGTAAAAAATTTATATATAAATTTGAGGGGATTATTTGTATCATTTATCATAATGACAAAGATGGATAATTTAGATATAAACATAGGAGGTTATTCATATTTTTTTATAATGACACAGTGGGTAATCAAGATGTGGCTTTATGATGTTATTTTATATTGTTTTTATAATGGCAGACGTTGGTAATTATTTAGAAAACAGATCTAAGGACTATTAAGATTCTAATTTATTAATTGACTATGGCTGAATGTTTTTGATTATTGCGAAATTTTATGATGGATTTTTTTTCCTACTACGTATCGTGAGGATTAATCTAGAGCAGAAACCTCAATTAGATAAGATAATATAAGAATACTTGGAAAACCATTCAATGCATCTCAAGACATGCATGCCGTACCTGTACCTGCGCGATGAAATACTCGTCGTCGATGCACACACGCTGGCCGTAGGTCTAAGGGACGCGGTCAGCACCACCACCCCGTCGGAACGTGCTGAACTACGGTGAGCGTTTTGCCATAGCAGTTGAGGACGCCGATCGATGTCGTTGATGTTGCCCCAGTCGACCTCCAGCAGGACCGGATCCACCACATCATGCTGGGTTGCGCTTGCGCAAATGGTACGTATGGTGGAGCACGTTCGGCGTTCGTTTTACCTGGCTAGTAAAGAGCTTGTCCACCATGATCACGCTTGGAGAGGCCGGCGCTTCCCTGCGAGGTTGCTGGCTGGAGATAGGTAGGGTACGGCCATACAATTTCAACAACATGAGGATGAGGCTGCTCGAGAGATCATATCGTTAGATAGATTCGACAAATATCAACCGATTGATGGCACAGGTGGGTAATATTAAGGCAAATATAAGGGGTTATTTTAGGCTACCAATCCAATGGCTAATATCTATAGACTAATAAATTGATGGTCAAATGTTTAGTTTTTTTTGAGAATTTCTAGATTTTTTCTTTTTTTAGAGGATTAACGTAGAGGCTAAAAAAAAAAAGCTCCAATTAGCAATAGTAAGATACGGTTGTGCCGTACGTACTAGTCTAAAAATGAATTTGAATTTATTATTTCCTTGTACAACAGGAACAAGGTCGATGCTACTCCACGTGAGAAAACATTGGTTGACCTTCGTATAACATCTCTATATACTGACCTGACCGACCTTGTTGGAATTGATGAGGCAAGGAAAGAAGTCGTAGCAATGTTGACAAGAGACGATGACATCTCCACACAGCAACAAAGGCTAATCTCCATTGTTGGATTTGGCGGACTAGGCAAGACAACGCTTGCCAATGCAATGTGTGACGAGCTTAAGACGCAATTCGATTGCACTGCTTTCGTTCCAGTGTCTCAAAACTCCCGACACAAACAAAGTTCTCAAGGACATCCTTTATGGACTGGACAAGAAAAAGTATGAGAATATTCATAGCACAATGTTGGATGCAAGGCATCTCATTGATAAAGTACGGGAATTCCTCCAAGATAAGAGGTATGTACACGACATCTAGCTATTTTGTACATGTGGTCAGTCTCACTTTGAACTCTCCAATATATGCATCAAATTAGGAACGCCTTCCATGCAGGTTGCACACTCAAAAATTTACAAATTATTTTTATTGATTGTCTTGAATTGTAGAAGAAAAGTTAACATATAGAGTATGCTAACCTTCACACTATACTAGGAACCAAAATTTTTCTTGTGGGTGAATACACTACTGGAGAAAAGCCTCATTTGTACCGGGTCCAAAGCCCCCTTTAGAACCTGTTGTGCAACCGGTACAGCGAAATCAGTACAAAAGGGGTAGGCTTTTTTTTTTTGGATCAAACATACCTGTATTAAAAGGTAAGGAAAACGTACATGAACAGTACAAATACAGATACGTCAGGGATACAGGGGTGAGCTGTCCCACCAAACTTTGCGGAAAGGGCCTCAACGAAAACAAAAATTACAAGCAGGTCCCTGGACCCTTTCCCCATCGAACAGCGCCGACGAACAACAACGCCGCCGCCGCCGTCGCCATCGCCACCGCCACGATCTGACGAAGCTCCATCGCACATAGGCTTTAGCGAGCCGCAGTAGTTGCCCGACACGAAGGCCGGGACGATTCCGCCTTTGAAAGAACATCGGCCGGGGACGTGCCCCAAGCTTCGCAGATCTCGAATCGCCGCTCGCCGATGACCAGAGCCGAAGGGAAGTCGAGGATGATCCGCTCTCCCGCAGTCCACCGCACTCACAGCTTCCTCCGCACCCAAGCAGAAACGCGGCACGAGCATCGTCTCTCCACCACATCGACGAAGCAGCAGCCGCCGCAGACTCCTAAACAGGAGCCGGCGAAGTCAGACTCCACCTCTACGGACTCGTCGCCGACGTCAGAGTGAAACATCGACGTCAGAGTGAGACCGAGAGGACTTATTCCATAGCGCCGCCGTCGCCTCGACCTCGACAACACCGCCCGGAAACCAAACCCTAGACCTACTAGGACCTATTCTACACCGCCGAGCAAGGATCCGCAGATCCCCCACACATCCGTGGGGGCGGAGGGGACCGGCGGTCCCACCGGTGGGAGCACGGAGTCACCCCCCTTCGCCGCTCTCAACTGTAGCTCTCGGGAGAGTTCGAGAGGGGAAAGGAAAGACAACAGATACTACAGGCCACCTTCAGTACCGAATGCTCTCCAGCACCGGTGCTGCGGTGGGTAGCACCCAACATTTTCTTTCCCTTTTTCTTTTGCTTTTTCTTTTCTTTTTCTTTTCTTCTTTTCATTTTTGTTTGCCTTTTTCTATTTTAAAATCACTAGCACAAAATTGATAAAATCACAAATACAAATTTTATACCATCACAATCACAAATTTTACAACCACACATTTCATAAAATCACAATCACATACTACTTGTTTCAAACTTAAGAAAATTATTTCAAACTCAAGAAAAAGCAGCATGAGGAGGTCGCCCGTCGCCGGCGACAACCCTCGCCCGCGGCCTCGCCAGCGCCGGCGGCGGCCTCCGCGCCCGCCCGCGGCCTCGCCTGCGCCGGCGTCGGCCTCACGACGTCGGCCTCCGCGCCCGCCAGCGGCGTCGCCTGCGCCGGCGTCGGCCCCCACACCCGCCCGCGGCGTCGCCTGCACTGGTGTCAGCCTCCCGGCGGCAGCCTCCGCGCCCGCCGGTGGGTCACTCGCGCCGGCGTCGGCCTCCGCGCCCACCTGTGGCCTCCGCGCCCGCCCACGCCGGAGTCCTGCGCCCGCTGCGCCGCCTGTGTAGAGATGAGAGAGAGATTGTGAGTAAAGAGGAGAAAGTCTCAAGGAAGAGATAAGAGTTGTGCGGACGTGCGGTGGTGGGCAGGGCTAATAGAGGCCGGGAGCCGTTTTGCATCGGGTGGAGACGTTGGCCGGTGCTGATTTATAAGCTTTAGTACCGGGTGATGCCTCTGCCTGGTACCAAAGAGTTTTTTTTTGAGTCTCCTAGGGGCATACTCCCTCCAGGTCTGAATTAGTTGTCGTTTTAGAAAAACTGAAAGTCAAACTTTTAAAACTTTAACTATAAATAACTTCTATACTATTTAGTTTTGAATGTTGAAAATCATATGTATAGATTTGTCTTAATAAATACTTTCATAAAAATATAATTTTATTATGATATTTATTTATATTCTAATAAAAACATTGGTCAAACTTATATTTTGGAAACCGTGCTGATGTCCAAAACGATAACTAATTCGGACCTGGAGGGAGTATCCTTTAGACCCGGTACTAATGCACTCATTCGGTCCTACGGTGTGCCGCACTCCTTTACAATCGGGATTGATGCTAACAATAGGATCGGATATAAATGTACCGGTACCGATTCTAGTGGACAGATGCCTCTTTCTCCAGTAGTGATAAGTATGTGGACCTGCCATCTTATTCACGCCTCAAGCCCATGCTAGGAAAATATGAAGTCAATAACTTGATTTATTAAAGCAACTAATGAGTTCAATCAAAATTACCTCCTCCCTAGACGTCTTATTAATAAGATACACTGCCATGGTGCTGCCCTGCCGATCCATAAACCTTGCTTGGATCGGATCTGATCTGATCAGCAGATGCATGGGGGTTTCGGTTTTTAATAATCAGGGTTAATTATACTTTTGGGCAGAAGCCTAAAAATCATCCAATGTGTGTGTGCGTGTTCAAAAAATGCGTTCCACTGATACTCTTCTTCAGTTAATTTCATATTTATACTTACATGGCTCCTCTGTTACTGTACGCATAGGTACTTAATTGTCATCGATGATATATGGTCTGAGGAACCCTATAAGATGTGCTCTGGTTGAGAATAACAGGGGATGTCGAATAGTTATAACAACCCACATAATTGATGTTGCTGAGCAAGTCGGTGGTCGTTGTTATAAGCTCAAGCCTCTTGATCCTCACAGCTCTAGAAAATTGTTCTGTAGAAGAATATTTGGTCGTGATGATAAATTGGCCGAAGAATTTTCAGAAGTATCAGAAAAATTTTTGAACAAATGTGGAGGTGTGCCATTGGCTATCATAGCAACATCAGGTTTGCTGGTACATAAGTTGGGGAATGTAAACGAGTGGAACAAGTTTTGTGAATCCATTGGTTCTGGAATTAGGAGCAATAATGGTATGGAGAATATGAGAAAGATATTATCACTTAGCTACTATTATCTACCTTCCCAACTCAAGACATGTTTATTATATCTAAGCATATTTCCAGAAGACTATGAGATTGGGAGGGAGCGGTTAATATGGAGGTGGATAGCAGAAGGTTTTGTCAAGCATGACGATAGTGGCCAAAGCTTATTTGATATTGGAGAGAGCTACTTCAATTGTCTTGTAAACAGACACTACAGGAAACAGGATAAAGTTCGTGGGCCAAATACCCACGAATTTAGGCCCATACCCACGAACTTAGCATAAGTTCGTCGGCCATCCGACGAACTTATCCGTCGTTTTTAACTCCACGAATTTATCGGGATAAGTTTGTGGGGGCCGACGAACTTAACTTAAGTTCGTCGGTTTCGTAGCGGCTGACGAACTTAACCGGGCGCGGGGTTAAGTTCGTCGGCCGAATGGAGGCCGACGAACTTAACTTAAGTTCGTGGGCCCTTGCTAGCCCACGAACTTAGTCCAGGGCCCCGTTAAGTTCGTCGGCCAGGGGGGACCCACGAACTTAACTGGGCGCAGGGTTAAGTTCGTCGGGCCCTAGTGGCCCACGAACTTAACAGATGGACTTTTTTTTATATTACCTCTACTCTGCTACATAAATTACAGAAAAATTCAAATAAATTCACAGTTCATCACAGGCAGTTACATTCCATCACAGGCAATATATTTAAACACAAAGTCACAAATTCAGTCCATATCACCTAGTCCTTCACAAGTTCAAAGTCCATTACAAGTTCAAATAAATTCACAAGTCGTGTTGTTATCAACAAGAATTCAGGTTCAATGGCAACAGAAGAAGGCACAGACATCTACCACTTTTGAACTAGGCTTGTTGCTCATGCTAAAGAGTCGCCTCCTGCACAACAATCAATCAAGTATCATAAGAAATGTAACTTTCATAGTGACTTAAACACAAAAAAGTCCAACAGAGTTCAATCTGCCTAGTTATAGTTTTAGAGCCATTGCAAAGGTTTTGTCAAGATACAGATATTGATGTTGCAGGATTAAAGAGTGAAAGATACAGATAGTACAGCAAGGATAAAAACAAAAAGGTGGTAATCATGGAACTAAACATATGGCTAGTATTAAAAGCATGTGAATCGACATTAGCATTATTATTCATGCAGGCATGCAGCATGTAAAGTCACATGTAGGCCTTTTCATGATGAATCTGTTGTATGGTCACTCTCGCTTTAAGTCAAAGTCTGAGACATACGAACCTAGACTTCTTCATTTGGATGGTTTGAGTTTTGGCCGCTACCTCCCGCGCCGCCGGACTGGTTTAGGAACCCATCCACATCTTCAGGATTTTGTGACGGCGTTCGAGAAGTAGAACCCTGCTAGTGTATGTTAAGTTATTAGAAATTGCAAAATCCACCTACATTTGACGAATATAGCAAACTAAACCTAAATTTGACTTAAAATGGCGTACTTAATCTCTATTTGACTTAAAAAGAGAAGGTTAGCATGAAATTGGCCTAGATCTGTATATCGGTCAAAATTAACCTAAAATTGAGTTCAAGTGGCAAAATTAACCTAAATTTGAACTATATCTGCATATGAGTGAAACTTAACTAAATTTTGCGAAAATTGCATACTTAACCTAAATACAACTATGTTGTTGAAGATAATTTGAATATGTTCACTATGGCACATATATAGAGTTTTCTATGTTTATTGGTTTTGTATTGGATGACTTGGATATATTACATACCAGCGGTGTCATCGGTGGAGCTGTGGAACGCCATGGCATGTAGTAGGGCGGCTGGCTAGCGGGGTAGAACATCGGCTGCTGCCCACGATACATCATCATCGGTTGACCAGGGTACACCCACTGAGGAGGCGGCTGTGACTGTTATATGATACATATTATTTAGATTGAACATGCATGCATGTATTATTTCGTAAATAATGAGAAAAATGAAAACACAGTGATCTGGCTTGCATCTCCAAAGGGCGGTCCTTGGGTAGGATAGATCCATTGTTGAGGCTGGGATCCCTGCAACTCAAACATGTAAAGAGTGCTGACGAAGTAAGGTGCAACTCAAACATAGCGAAATATTTACCTGGCCAGATGGTATTATCTGGTTTGGAGGAGGCTAAGAACCCTGAGCATCTCCATGTGGTCCTTGGGTGCTACGAGTGCTGACAAAGTAAGGTGGAACCTAGAAAACATGTACATCAATAGATTAGGTGGTTCAGAGGCACTAACTGATACAACCAGAATTTACCTGTGGAGAGAGTTGTGGAGGTCGAAACTCGGGGACATTGGATCCAAGCCTCTGAGATAGTTCTTGTTCATGATTTATTAGTTAGATCACAACCAAATGTAAAATTGTATAGCATTGTCTACAGAAAAAGTTATAGCTCGTACCACAAGATACGTTTTCATGTACTCATTGTCCTGTCGAAGTCTACAAGTTTCCTCTTCAAGTCTACGAGTTTTCTCTTGTTCTTCCTACTGGGCTCTCGACGTCCCGTGATAGCTCCCTCGGCCTGGCCGTTGCGGCCTTGGAATACGATCGTACTCCAAGGCACCATCACCCAACCCCCACCTACAAACATTAGTCGCCAATGGATTTACAACTAGTGACACAAGACATTTAACTATATTCAAATGATGAGATTTACATACCTGCCATGGCGTAACCCACCGCCGGCGTGGTATATGGCATCAACGTCTAGTGGGGCGGCCCTCCAATCATACTCCTGTCCGTGGCGTTGGAGTACTTGCTCTTTGTACTTAGCCTGCAAAATAGAGTCATTAGTTTATATCCGGCTGTCAGTCGATGTTCACTACATTTAATGTACTTACAAGCTTTTCGGTCGCTTGCTCATCGCACAAAACCTCTGGATTCTCTGGATCTGGGCCTTCGTGCCCCCGAATAAAGACTTCCACAAAGCTTGGACGAACACCACTTTGAGCCTCCTGCAATGCAAAGTTAGTGACATTGACTACTTATATCAAATTTTTAGCTGGTAACATGCATACGTACCATGCGTTGTTCTTTGCCAACGAACCCATCTGCTTCGAACCTTTGCAACCTTGGCTTACTGGTTCGGTTACCTCGATTTCTATTCGATGCCCCCTGAAACTCACTTCCAGCCCAATAGTGGCAAATCCACGTCCAAGCTTCAGGATCCTTCATGATCCAATCAACCTCTCCTTGAATGTACTCCTCTGCTTCAAGGTGCAGTTTTTTCGCTTATGCTGTCTTTTTCATATTGATATTCTTGACCCTCTTGTGGAAATTCACTATCGCCTGGATACGTGCATTGCTGAAAGAGTCACCGATGACTTTCACAGCTGCCTTTTGGAACACTCGTTTGGCCATTTTCTCCTTCTCATAGTTGCCTTCGCCATCCAAGCGGTATCGTTCCTGTGTTATCACATGATGTCAAGTTCATTGGTGTCGAAAGCAAAATTGAGATGAGCATACAAATTGTTAGTTAGTCTAGCCAACTCACCCAAAATCCTTTCCACACAGCGCCCTGACAGGTGCCTCCACCGACATCCTGATCTTCTCCAGACACATGTGCCTTGAGCCCCCAATGTGCCCACTTGTGTGCCGCTACTCGATCCCCGTTTGGTAGGGTAACCATGCCAGGGTAGTAGAAGCAGCCAAGCGCACCCAATGCTGAGTTAACCGGCGTACGGTGGTCTACCCCTGACCAACCCACCTCTCTCCAGCTCCTGCAATCAAAGACATTAATTCATTGACATGTGTACATATAAATAAGGAATTAGTAGTAAGTAAATATGTGGCATCAGCAATCGGTACCTGTCTCCTACCGGCACAATCACCGACCTGTCCGCAGGGTTACATCGCGGTCAAATGGAGACGGTCTTTCGAAACCTACCATGCATATAGAAAACAAATTTATAGATTACATCACATAACACTTGCATAGTGCATGTGAAAGTAAAAAACTACAAGACAATAAGTATGTCTCATACCTAATTGTGCCAGACGAAGAAGACGACCCGCCGATCTCTACTCCTTCCATCATTGGGTCAACTCCACGTTCTGCAGCCAACTCCGCATCAGCTCGAGCCTCTTCCTCAGCATCTACCTCCACATGCTCGTCTTGGTCACCACCTGCCTCCACCTCCTGCCCACCACCTGCGTCCACCTCCTGCTCTTCCTCGGCAGTTGCTCCTGCCTCCACTCGCTCTCGCGCACCCACCTGCATACACTCAAGGAGCTGCTCCTACTGCTGCCTACTCTGCATAGTCCCCTGAAAGAGGCTCCCAGCTGAGGACGATCCTCCATCAGAACCCTTACTCTTCGACCTTGCCTTGCCCAAGACTTTCTTTGCATGTCTGAACATCTGTACAAATTTAAATAGAGTTTGTTAGTAGTTTAAGAAACCATACATGACATAACATTATATAATAGCATAAATGAAAAGGCATAAACAAAATTACATTATACTTATCAAAATCCCTCGGCATCATCCGCTGCATCTTGTACTCGAATACTATTAAGACGTTCTTGAATTTCTCGAATCCTTAGAGACCTCCTACGTTTTCTACTAGAAGGATCTGGCTCTTCATCTATTAGCTCCATGATATCTGCACCTAAGTGATTGAGACCTGCCTCGTCAGATATTGGAAAGTCGTCTCCTACATCTTCTTCTTGATACACATCACCAATATCATTTGCTTTATTGCTTTCGACCTTATTTACATCATCGGGAGGACATAATTGAGGGTTAACTTTACATGCAACCCACCAAGACTTCATACTAGGGTGTGGATACGTCATGTAGTACACTTGGTCCACCTGATGTGCAAGCACAATGTTACTATATTGTCCTTGAAGCCGAGAGTTGTGCTTCACCTCCACCATCCCGAATTTATCGACACGTGTGCCGTTGCGTGGATCAAACCATATGCATTCAAAGAATACAACCTTGAGTACTTTCGGGCCTCCAAAGGTATACTCAATTATATGTTGAATCACACCATAGTAATCAAGAGTTTTCCCATTGGAATCGGACGCCGTAGTGACCACTCCACTGTTGCAAGTGGCTGCCCACTCCACTGTTGCAAGTGGCTGCAAGTGGACGACTCGCTTCTAATTTCGCTGTTCGAAAACGAAATCCATTGATATCGTACCGACTGAACTTCTTAGCCATCACATCACCACTTGATAGTTGACGTAGATCATCTGGTATTTCCTTACAGTTCATGGCCTACATATAATGCGTGTGTAAGGTATATGACTCATTCTAAAGTGTAGTTTCACATAAGTCAAGATCTTAAAAGAGACGAGAAATTACATGTTGGTAAAACCATTGTACGAAGCATGGCACATCTTTTGACCCATTGAGACGTAGATTATCAATTTGCTTCTGTGTAGGTTGTCTAGAGGATTTCCAATACAGATTGTCAAACATCCTGCATCATTTGTTAGCTATGTTATAATACATACTTCACTAAATTGTGGAAATCCTAACAGATTTACATCATTACTTACGGAAAATATGGATCCACTTCTTTCATGTTGCTGAACATACACAACATTGTCGAGTTGCGCTCAGCGTACTCAACGTGATGATGAGTTGAAGCCCCAACACTTGTACCCTTGCATTTCAAGATCTCTAGCACGCTATTGGATGCATTCGATGCGGTATGGTACCACATCGAAGGCGCATTCACGTTATGTTTCTCCAGGAAATACATACTTGAGAAGTTGGATATCTCTTTAATTGCAAATGTCTCAACAATACAAGCCTCTACCCTTGCCTTGTTGCGTGCCATTGCCCTAAGCTTTTTCAGCCCCCTTTCTGTAGGATACATCCATCTGAATTGGACAGGCCCTCCAACCAATGCCTCCCAAGGCAAATGCACTAGCAGATGCTGCATCACATTGAAGAAACCAGGCGGAAATACTTTTTCCATTTTGCATAGAAGAACAGGGATTCCCTTTTCTAACTCACACATCAACTTCTTTGATATTGCCTTTGCACATAACTACCTGTAGAAGTAACTCAGTTCTGCGAACAGTTTCCATAACTCATCATCAAAATATCCACGGAACATTACTGGTAAAAGCCTCTCCATGAAAATATGGTAATCATGGCTTTTTAACCCATTGAGCTTACCAGTGCTGACATTTACCTCCCGTTTTATGTTGGCTGCATAGCGATCAGGAAACTTCAAAGTTGTCAACCACTTCAATATATGTTTCCTATCTTCCGGCTTCAGACAGTACGGGGCTCGTGGCCTACACTCCTTTCCATTTGAATTAATTTGGATCTCTAGCCAAGGCCTATCACATATCTCCGCTAAGTGTTTTCTAGCCTTCACATTGTCTTTTGTTTTATCAGTGTCAAAACACATACTTATGATGCTTTCAGCAACATTACGCTCCTGGTGCATCACATCGATGTTGTAAGGCAGCTTCAATGCCTTTGCATAAGGGAGCTCCCAAAGGCAAGACTTATGAGTCCAATTGTGCTCTACACCGTAACCCAGGAACCCACCTTCATCGTCATCTACGAGCTCATCAAGCCATTCCACTATTTCTTCTCCTTTCAGTCTCTTTGATGGTCATCGTTTGGTAATGGCCTTGCCCTTTCAAAAAGAAACTGTATCAAATCTGTACTCATACCGAGGTAGAAGCTCACGTCGATGGCAATCCCAGAAAGATACTTTACCACCGTGTTTAAGAATGAATGCATAAGTGTCTGCCATACATATAGGACAACACATGCGGCCATGGACACACCAGCCAACCCAAATTCCATATGCCAGCAAATCATGCAAAGAAAACAGATATGCGGCACGTAACGTAAATCTTTCATTAGCAACTACATCATATGCCTCCACCCCTATCCATAACTCTTGCAGTTCTTCAACTAACGGTTCCAGAAAGACATTGATATTCTTTTCTGGATGTTTAGGACCTGGAATAACCATGGCAAGGAACATAAACCCCTCCTTCATGCACAAATGAGGAAGCAGATTGTATGGCACGATGAAAACAGGCCAACACGAGTATGGAGCAGCACCGATACTGAAAGGAGTGAAACCGTCCGTCGCCAACCCAAAGCGAATACTCCTAGGGTCACTTGCAAATTCAGGATCAAAGCGGTCCAAGGCATGCCACGCCTCCCCATCTCTAGGGTGCGACATTATATCGTCATCATGCTCAGGTGGCGCCTCCTTCGACCACCTCATAGGTTCTGCTGTCTCATTAGACAAGTACAACCGTTTGAACCTTTCACGAATGGCCATGCGACGGAGTTGTTTAACCGGAACCGTTGTAGTCACCGATTCTCCCTCCTCATTTAACACCTCGACATATGTCGACTTACCACAACGTTTGCAATGACTCAATTTTTCATCACCATTCTTCCTGAACAACATGCAATTATTCTCACACGCGTCGGTCCTGTCGTACCCCATTCCGAGACCCTTCAACATCTTTTTGGCCTGGTACATGTCCTTTGGCATCTTATGGTTCGGCGGAAGAATATCATCTATTAGTTTGACTATGAAGTTGTAGCATTCATTTGAAAAGTTGAACTTCGCTTTCATAGACATAAGACGTGTCACCGCCTCCAACACGGTAACTTTAGTCGATTCATGCAATACCTCATCAGCTGCGGCGAGCAGCCTAAAGAATTCTTCCACCTCCTTCGGTAGAGTTCTCTCCTCAGCTTCAGGACCAACATCAAATTGCCTACCAAGGTCATTGAGCATCTCATGCATCCCGTTATGATTGTTGTTGTTATCTCTCTCAATGGGCCGCTCTCTGCCTTCTCCATGCTTGCTCCACACCGTATAGTCAGGCATGAACCCTTTCCTACAAAGGTGGTCCTGTATTTGATCCTTACGATGGTAGACACGGTTTTCACAATCAGAACATGGACACAATACTATGCGAGCTGGCCCCGCAAATGCATGATTCAAGAAATCATTTGTTATCTGAGCCCATTCCTTTGAGTGTGCGCCATCACTTCACCATCTGTCGTACATCGCCCTTCTATCGTCACCCATTATGCAAAGCTAAAAAAAATCCGATCGTTAAGAACGTGGCTTAGGTGACGGTTCAGACCCTAATAGAAAAGATGTGTCCTAAACCCACCCAATAATGTATGTTGTTGCATACGACCTATGATGTGAGATATGGTCAGAAAGAAATTTGGCAGCATAACCCCGCTGTTCTCCAAAAGCACGCCTAATCATGGTGCTTTGGAGAACAACTGAGGTTATGCAACCGAAATCTCCACTCCAACCATATCTCACGTCATGTATAGGTCATATGCAACAACATACATTATTCGTCTGTCCCAAAATATACACGGGGACAATTCCGGAACCATGCATGTCACAACCAAATGTGACATGCGTTGTTCCGGAACGGGTGACGCCTAGGCTCACTACTGGTTGCCGTACGAATTAGACAGAAAACAAGTAATGGATATGATAATGAAACCGAAAAGACATCTAACATACTTATCCATATTCATTATCATTATATGCTTAATGAATAATTAAAGCATACTCATTATATAAACAATTACTTAATAAAAACTGACAAACCATATTTAAAACTTAAAATACAACTAAAAGCATAATTAAAGCCTAACCAGTGGTTCATAATACAATTAACAAAACCATTAACAAAGTAACCCACGAAATTAAGCCATAACATGCAGCAACCGACGAATTTAAGCCATAACATGCATCAACCGACGAATTTAAGCCATACTATATATATAATAGCTAATGAGCCATGCATTGCCAACGAGCCATAACATACAACAAAATTTGTTTGCTTTTAACCTTGGCGAGGTCGAGGGAGCGGGACAGCAGGGAGCAGGGCCGGCGATGGCGCCGCGGGCAGCGCGGCTTGGCCCACGACGACGAGGGAGCAGGGCCGGCGAGCAGGGCGGCGAGCAGGGCCGGCGAGCAGGGCATTCAGGCAGGGCCAGCGAGCAGGACGGTGAGGCGGGGCGAGGCGGCGACGCTGGGCGGCGGGCGGGGCGGCGAGCTGTGAGGCGTGGCGACGGCGGCGGGGCGGCGGGGAGGCGGCGCGCCGGTGGGCGAGGGCGGCAGGGCGGTGAGGCGGCGGGGCGGGCCGACGGCGGGGCGGTGAGGCGGTGAAGCGGCGGGGCGGTGAGGCGGTGAGGCGGCGGGGCGGGGTGGGGCGACGGCGGGGCGGCGGTGGGCGAGGCGACGGCGGGGCGACGGCGGCGGGGCGGCGACCTGTGAGGCGGGGCAGCGGGGAGGCGGCACGCCGGTGGGCGAGGGCGGCGGGGCGGTGAGGCGGCAGGGTAGGGCGAGGGCGGGGCGGCGGTGGGCGAGGGCAGCGGGCGGTGAGACGGCGGGGCGGGGCGGGGCGACGGCGCCGGCGACGGCGCGTCGCGTGGGCGTTGGCGCGTCTGTGGGTGGCGTGGGAGAGAATGGCGTCATCCCGATCCAGAATCCAGATCTAGGAGAGGATAAGTTCGTGGGTTCCAATTGAGGCCCACGAACTTATATTAAGTTCGTCGGTCCTTCTGGCGATCCACGAACTTATGCTGCCCCCCGTGCAGGCCTAAGTTCGTGGGTTTCTCTAAGCCCACGAACTTACCTTAAGTTTGTGAGTCCGAACAGGCCGACGAATTTAAGTGAGGTTTAAAAAATTGGGCGGACAGGTAAGTTCGTGGGGCGACCCCTGGACCCACGAACTTAACGTAAGTTCGTCGGTCGGGCATCAACCCACGAACTTATTTGTAATAAGTTCGTGGGTCGCGCCTTGCCCGACGAAGTTAATTTAACCCACGAATTTTGTCTCGTTTCCTGTAGTGAGAAGCCTGATCCAGCCAATATATTATGCCTATGCATTGCCTGAGTCATGCCATGTGCATGATATGGTGCATGATCTGATTCGTTCCTTGGCAAGGGAAGAAAACTTTGTTACCACTGGATTAGATGACAGCAATCAAAACACAGCATCTTCGAGCAGAAAGATTCGAAGGTTATCCTTTCATCATACTGCTTGGCCTCCAAGGAATCTTAATATTACTAATTAGAGGCTTCTTTGGAGCCTCCACGTTAATCCTCACCAGGCGCGCTAAGAAAAAAAGATAAATTCTAGAAATTCTCACAAAAATTAGAAACATCCAGCCGTCCATCGTTCGATTGGAATATTACTGGCCTTTAGATCTGTTTTCTAAGTAATTACCCACCTCTGCCATTATGAAAGGTTTCGAGTTCAACTCTCAATGAAAGCAAATTTCTTCTCTTTTTTGTAGTTTTTTAATTATCCACATCCGTCGTTATAAAAGGTTTTGAGTTCAACTCTCAACGAAAACAATTTTTTTTCAAATTTTTCTTTTTTTTAATTTATTTTCTAAGTAATTACACATCTCTATCATTGATTGTAGATTGAAATATTAATAACTACTAGGTCTATTTTCTATGTAATTAACATATTTTTCATCCTCATGTAGCTTTATATTATATATGTTTTCTAGAAAAAGATAAATCTTAAAAATTCTCAAAAAATCAGAAACATCATGTCATCCATCGTGTAGTTCTAACAAAGTAGTCATTAGATCTAATATAATTTCTAAAAAATCACCCCACCATGACATTATGATAGATGAAATAAAATAATCCCCTAAATTTGAATAACAATTCCATTATAAAATATGAACTAAATAACCCCTTAAAATTGCATAAAACTACCCACCATGTTATAATAAAATATGAATTAAATAACTATCTAAATTTGCATATAAATTACTCATCATTCCATTTAAAAAATGAAATAAAATAAGTCTTACATCTTTATATAAATTATCCAATATGCCATCATGAAAGATAAGTTAAATTAATTTCAAAATTTGCGTATACATTACGGTAATTCAGTTACGAAGGATGAATTAAAATATCTCCTCTAATATTACTAAGAATTAAATCTATATCTCATAAACTTCAACATGTGCGAGAGCACGGGTCGATGATATAGTATTACAAATTAGAGCGTCCAAGTTAATTTTCACTGGACGTGTTAGAAAAAAAAAAGACAAATCCTAAGAATTCCTAAAAAATTAGAAGCCTCCGGCCATCCATCATATAGCTTTGATAATTATAGCGATTAGATATATTATATGTTCTAAAAATTATCCATCATGCCATTATGAAAGACGAGATAAAATATTCATCTTAATTTATATAAAAATTACCCACCATAATATTATGAAAGGTGAAATGAAATAACCTCCTATATTTATATAAATATCACTGATCACATCATTATGAATATGAATTAAAATAACCCCATAAAGTGGAATAAAAATTACTGTCACATAGTTATAAAAATATGGATTAAATTACCTCAACATTAAAATAATTCCTAAATTTGCATACAAATCACCCACAATGCCATTACAAAAGATATATTAAAATAATCAACACTAATATCAATAAAGATTAAATCTATATCTTGTAAAATTCTAACCCGTGTATCGCACGGGTTGATGGACTAGTAAAAATAATTTGTAAAATTTTGAGTGTGCAATCTGCATGGAAGGCGTTCCTAATTTGATGCATATATTGGAGAGTTCAAAGTGAGACTGACCACATGTACAAAATAGCTAGATGTCGTGTACATACCTCTTATCTTGGAGGAATTCCCGTACTTTATCAATGAGATGCCAGTCCATAAAGGATGTCCTTGAGAACTTTGTTGGTGTCGGGAGTTTGAGATACTGGAACGAAAGCAGTGCAATCGAATTGCGTCTTAAGCTCGTCACACACTGCTTTGGCAAGCGTTGTCTTGCCTAGTCCACCAAATCCAACAATGGAGATTATCCTTTGTTGCTGTGTGGAGATGCCATCTTCTCTTGTCAACATTGCTACCACTTCTTTCCTTGCCTCATCAATTCCAACAAGGTCCTTCAGGTCGGTATAAAGAGATGTTATACGAGGGTCAATCGAGGTTTTCACAGGTGCAGTTGTATCGACCTTATACCTGTCCAAGGAAATAATTGATGCAAATTCATTTTAGGTAAGACCGTAAGAGTCAAAATGATATACTAATACAAAGGGGCGTTGATCACTGACCTGTCACGTCGCTCAGCCACTTCCTTGACACGCTCCATGATGGCCTTGATCTCATGGCCGATCCCACGGGAAGGCCTGGCCTTATTGACCATTTCCCTTATGATGTTGATGAACCCTTTGTTGATGCTTTTAGCGTGGGGATCAGAGCGTCGGACGTCCACGAGGAAGGTGTCTACAATATCCTCCATATCGTATGACAACTCCCTTAAATCCTGAGCCCAGATCCTTTGTGGCTCACTGAGCTCCTCCGGCGGCACACCACCGATGACGCTGAGGGTGCCCTTCATGCTCTCAAGCTCGCTGGAGAGGTTCTCGATGTCCTTCCTGACGTTCCGGTTCAGGTTGTACTCATCCTTGAGTAGCTCGCCAAGCTTGGAGAGGACGGCGCCTAGTGCCCCCGTCACAATTTCCATGGCTCCCAAGGTTAGATGCCGCAGCTAGCCTACCATGGATTTCATTAGTAGTAAAGAAGAAAATTAGAGCACAACAAGATGGGAAAAGGGGATGAGACAAGCTTTGCTCGCTCAAGTCGAATCAGCTAGCTAGCAGCTTAATAAATTACCTGCAAGCATCAATTGGGGCTCTTGTAGTCGTCCCAAACTTGCGTAGGAGGACGGGGATTAAGAGATGAGAGACAGAGTTGAACTGGTGCCAGACTTCAGAAGCAGGAAGCGCGCTCTCTCCCCCCTCCCTCTCACATATATATATAGACGCAGATGTGTAGGCATGTAGAAGAGCAGCAAGTCAAGTCTCTGGGGGCCTGACGCTATTTTCATAGAAATGCATGCCTGATGAATATACTGAGCAGACACGTGCTGGGCTGCCAAACCTGCAGGTCCAAACTTTGAGCACAGGCATAGTGGCCTACTGCTGGGAATCATGAATGTAACGCGCTTCACTTCACAGGGAAATGTGGAGGAAACGTCGACGATAGTGTGTGCAGTGTACTTTGTGTTGACGACAAACGTTTTGTTTAAGATAATAATTAAAGTGCAATTAGTACTTCAAAGCAGTGAGGTAGTTTCCCAATCACAGTTTAGACTTTAGACATGATGAGAGATGCTTTTGAGGACACTATGGGTCTGTTTGGTTGCTGTTCAACCGTAGCCCGCCCCGCTTCCCTGGCCAGGCTAGCTCAAACCAGGCTATCGTAGGCTATTGCACTACAAAAAGTTCTGTTTGGTTGCATTTTCTGTGTAGCTTGTCTAGACATAGTTCATGTTTGGTTGCCATGACCAACATGGTGGCCACCGAGCTCCTTCACCTCCATCGGTCTCCTCCTCATCCAGATTCGCCGCCTCTACCTCCACCGGCCTCCTCCCCCTCCACCTCCGCCGCCCTGCTCTACCTCAAGATCCGCCGGCCTCCTCCACCTTCACCGGCCTCCTCCCCCTCCACCTCCGCTGCCCTGCTCTACCTCAAGATCCGCCGGCCTCCTCCACCTTCACCGGCCTCCTCCACCTTCACCGACCTCCTCCCCCTCCACCTCCGCCGCCCTGCTCTACCTCAAGATCCGCCGGCCTCCTCCACCTTCATCGGCCTCCTCCACCTTCACCGACCTCCTCCCCCTCCACCTCCGCCGCCCTGCTCTACCTCAAGATCCGCCGGCCTCCTCCACCTTCACCGGCCTCCTCCCCCTCCACCTCCGCCGCCCTGCTCTACCTCAAGATCCGTCGGCCTCCTCCACCTTCACCGGCCTCCTTCACCTCCACCTTCACTAATCTTTCCTGAAGAAGTGCAATTAATTTTTTGTACTAATGAATCAAGGAAACAGTGGGAGTGTCATTTTGTTCCCAAAACTTCAGTTGTGATTTATAGTTAACCCATAAGTACTCACAACTATGTTAAGATTTATTGTTCCATCAATACATGCTCTGATCTTATTTTAAGGGCAAGGACAAATTAATGAGCAATTATAAACATGAGTCTTAGCTGAATTTCTAATGGAATCAACACAGTAGGCTATTATAGGTCTACACAGTTGAATGTGATTCCGAAAGAAAGTTTAAAAGCTAAGTTTATAGTTCATTTTGAATATTAAAGTAGGAAAATAATTACTTTCCTAGTACTCTTCATGGATGACAGCAAAGTAGCGAAGAATATGCTACTTAAGAGTTTTATTATTTTTTCTATCCATGATATCAATAATCTTGGTAAAAGGTGCTAAGTTCTTGGCACTAAAGTTAAAACTAAGATTGGACCAACTGAGTATTAGGATTATCACTGAAAGCATTATACTGAGTATTTGCTTAAGTGATATATAAAGTTATTGCCATGCCTGTATTTTGCATATTGCAATAATTTGATTTATTTATAATAAATCTAAGTTACAATAAGGAAGACGTTCCCTGTGCTTCAGCTGTCAGAAGCTTTATATGCAATGTCTATAAGTTTTGACTTGCATTTATATTTTAGGGACGCTTGACAAAGATATTAAATTTTATCCAGATAAGGTCCACTGGAAATGGTGCTAATAAATATTTAAATTAAATGCACCAAAGTGACATGCTTAATTATGAATAATCTAAATGATCATAAGTTATTCATATGCCGATTTTACGAAATTGACTGATATAAGAAAGTGCACAATAAGCTTGTATCTTTCAGTCTCGTGGAAAAGGTACGTGTTATGAAAATTCTCCAAACCAAACTTAGCATTATATTAAGCTAAGTTGTAGCATGTTCAACTCAGCAGGCCAAAATGGCATTAGAACTGAAAGTTGAGTAATAATAGACAGCAATTATATTATATACTACTGCTATTAATAAGTTGCAGTACTTTTAAGTAGCAGCTCATCATTGATGATGCATTGCACATCAATAATTAGATATTGAGTTGTGAAAGAATGATCCCAGGATCGAACCATTAAGCTGATGACAATAAGTATTAAGTCAACTGCTAGCAAGTCAGCTTAATATAATTGATATAAGACTGACCATGTATCTCATAAATAAGCGCGCAAACTTTCATGAGGTATGTGGGAGGCACATATTCAGATTCTGGATGAGGCCGTATGAATAACTCCCGTAAGTTTTATAAGTTCTAACAAGGTATTTCAGTGAACTATAGTTAATGGGGTTCCAGTGGCTATTAATGCCGCTGACGACGCATTAGTCTGGTCTTGCTGTTATATTGAGTGTGAGCATAAGTTTAACTCGAACATAAGTTGTTGACCGTTCGATTAGTGGGAGAATGTTGGGTAATCTCAGGCCCAACAACTTGATTGGACAAGGCCCACGAGTTCCAATCTAAGCCCAATTGTTAATTGCTTTGATCGGCGGCAAACCTAAGCCCATTAGGCACGGCCCCGGACCCGCAGAGCCTATTTATGAGCCGTCTCTATTCGCGAGTTCCTCCCGTATCCGATCTACTCAAGGCTCTGAAGGGTTTCGGAAGCGCGTGTCTACGTTCTTCTCTTCCTCCCACAGGTACGGATTGAGTTCTTCACCAACCAAGAGCGTTCCGCCCCTGATCAGGTGAAGATTAAGGCTACTTCATCTACATCAATACCAAGATCATCTACGGAGGCACAGATGGATCCTACAACCAATGGTTAGTATCCTAAATCAGTTTTCTGCATGAGTTTAATGGTTTGTGGTCAAGTTCAGGCTAAGATAAGTTCTGGCATGGTTAGATTAATCTCTAACCCTAAACATTAATTCTAACAGCCCGGACTCCATTTCTCCGCGCAGCGGTCACACAAACCGCGGGCGCGGCGATATGCCTGCAGTGCTGCGAACTTGTCGGTGACCGAACGTGCTGCGTCAGGTGGCTTCGCTTCAGGCGGCGATGTTGGATTGTCAGTTCTGGGAGGCGGGGAAGACGGAAGCGGACCCTGAGAAAAGGGCTTAGATGATGCAGTCCAGTCCAAGCGTCGTGACTCCCGTCTCGGCTCCGCTACTTCTTCCTGCAAAAGAGCCAAAGTACACGCAGAGTCGAGGTCTTTGGGACGCTGAATATGAATAGCAGCTCGAATATGTGGACAAAGCCCTTCAACGAAACGCATGGTGTAATAGAGAGGGTCGGTATTTGGCCCATAAGCGACAAGCTGATCAACTAGAGCAGTAAAATTGTCTATGTAATCTTGGACAGAGCCCAGCTGAGAAATGCGATATAACTGGCGAATCAACTGTTCTTGCTGATCGCGAACAAATCACTCAAGCAGTAACTGTCCGAACTGCGACCAGGAAGCAGAGCGCAAACGAGACTCAACGGACATAGACCAACGAGCAGCAGCACCAGTGAAGTGCATAGCCACCACCCGAACCCATAACCGCGAATCAACATGGTAGAGATCAAAATAATCCTCACATCGCGACATCCATAGTTTGGGATTACTCCCTTCAATTTGGACACTTAACCGGACCCCTTTTTCTTGTTCATAGACCCATTTAGGGTGTCATCCGTTAGAATTTGAGCAGATATACATATAAAAATTGATAGATAAATTTAATTGTGGTAGAAATTAATAATTTAGAAATATATAGGTATATTAAGGCGACAAGCAATATTGATACAAGTTTAAGTGGTGATCTTAATTTACATGTCACGATAGCACATGCGGGTGATATGGATCTAATTTTAATATATTATTTTAGATTATCTATCACAATAGTAAATGTTGTACGTCGAGAATGGCCTAACGCGAAGACGTCGTTTTCAACATGGGAACAGATCGAGATGCAAACCACCACTGAATCTGCTGCTTGGGCCGACACACGTACATACCCATGGACCACCACCGTAAATTACTCCACACTAGCACTCAATGGTTGGGCGCGCGGTTGTTAGCTGGGCCATTGATGCACAATAGTAGGCAACAGTGCTTCGTACAATCAGGACCCCCGGAGACGACTTGCTATGCTCGAAAGTCGATCTTCATATATACTCCCTTCAATTTGGAGACTTAACCAGACCCCTTTTTCTTGTTCATAGACCCATTTAGGGTGTCGTCCGTTGGAATTTGAGTAGGTATACATATAAAAATTGATAGATAAATTTAATTGTGGTAGAAATTAGTAATTTAGAAATATATAGGTATATTAATTTGATAATTTATTTTTCCTATAATAGGGTATGTTGGTCAGTTAGATGTAGATTTAGGGTTCTTTTAGTTTGTCTTTAGTACCTAGGGCGACAGGCAATATTGATACAAGTTTAAGTGGTGATCTTAATTTACATGTCACGATAGCAAATGCAGGAGATTTGGATCTAATTTTAATATATTATTTTAGATTATCTATCATAATAGTAAATGTTGTATGTCGAGAATGGCGCAACGCGAAGACGTCGTTCTCAACATGGAACAGATCGAGATACAAACCACCACTGAATCCTCTGCTTGGGCCGACACACGTACATACCCATGGACCACCACCGTAAATTACTCCACACTAGCACTCAATGGTTGGGCGCGCGGTTGTTAGCTGGGCCATTGATGCACAATAGTAGGCAACAGTGCTTCGTACAATCAGGACCCCAGAGACTTGACTTCCTATGCTCGAAAGTCGATCTTCATATATACTCCCTTCAATTTGGAGACTTAACCGGACCCCTTTTTCTTGTTCATAGACCCATTTAGGGTGTCGTCCGTTGGAATTTGAGTAGATATACATATAAAAATTGATAGATAAATTTAATTGTGGTAGAAATTAGTAATTTAGAAATATATAGGTATATTAATTTGATAATTTATTTTTCCTATAATAGGGTATGTTGGTCAGTTAGATGTAGATTTAGGGTTCTTTTAGTTTGTCTTTAGTACCTAGGGCGACAGGGAATATTGATACAAGTTTAAGTGGTGATCTTAATTTACATGTCACGATAGCAAATGCAGGAGATTTGGATCTAATTTTAATATATTATTTTAGATTATCTATCATAATAGTAAATGTTGTATGTCGAGAATGGCCTAACGCGAAGACGTCGTTTTCAACATGGGAACAGATCGAGATGCAAACCACCATTGAATCTGCTGCTCGGGCAGACACACGTACATACCCATGGACCACCATTGTAAATTACTTCACTCTTGCACTCAATGGTTGGGTGCGCGGTTGTTAGCTGGGCCATTGATGCACAATACTAGGCAACAATGCTTCGAACAATCAGCCCCCCGGAGACTTGACTTGCTATGCTCGAAAGTCGATCTTCATATGTACTGCCTTCAATTTGGAGACTTAACCAGACCCCTTTTTCTTGTTCATAGACCCATTTAGGGTATCATCCGTAGGAATTTGAGCAGATATACATATAAAAATTGATAGATAAATTTAATTGTGGTAGAAATTAATAATTTAAAAATATATAGGTATATTAATTTGATAATTTATTTTTCCTATTATAGGGTATGTTGGTCAGTTAGATGTAGATTTAGGGTTCTTTTAGTTTGTCTTTAGTACTTAGGGCGACAGGCTATATTGATACAAGTTTAAGTGGTGATCTTAATAATTTACATGTCATGATAGCACATGCGGGTGATATGGATTTAATTTTAATATATTATTTTAGATTATCTATCATAATAATAAATGGTGTACGTCGAGAATGGCCTAACGCGAAGACGTCGTTTTCAACATGGGAACAGATCGAGAGGCAAACCACCACTGAATCTGCTGCTTGGACCGACACACGTACATACCCATGGACCACCATCGTAAATTACTCCACACTAGCACTCAATGGTTGGGCGTGCGGTTGTTAGCTGGGCCATTGATGCACAATAGCAGGCAACAGTGCTTCGTACAATCAGGACCCCCGGACACTTGACTTGCTATGCTCGAAAGTTGATCTTCATATATACTCCCTTCAATTTGGAGACTTAACCGGACCCCTTTTTCTTGTTCATAGACCCATTTAGGGTGTCGTCCGTTGGAATTTGAGCAGATATACATATAAAAATTGATAGATAAATTTAATTGTGGTAGAAATTAATAATTTAGAAATATATAGGTATATTAATTAGATAATTTATTTTTCCTATTATAGGGTATGTTGGTCAGTTAGATGTAGATTTAGGGTTCTTTTAGTTTGTCTTTAGTACCTAGGGCGACAGGCAATATTGATACAAGTTTAAGTTGTGATCTTAATTTACATGTCACGATAGCACATGCTGGTGATTTGGATCTAATTTTAATATATTATTTTAGATTATCTATCATAATAGTAAATGTTGATAATTTAGATAGAAACTTAGATGTTATTCCAAACTATCTTTCATGATGATATATAGGATCGGGAAATAATTTAGACATTGATTTATGCAGTTTACTTTGTGATGTATCTGTAATGGCAGCGATGGGATGATTATTTAGGAAACAAGAGAGAACGTGCGTATAGCTAGCCTGGCCCGGAAGAGGAAAAAAAAGAGAGACACGGTGCATTCTGGCTATAGATGCACCATCCAACTGGACTACTCAGTCTTTAGCAGATTGATTGCGTAGCATCACCAATCCTCGGGCATTACCAATACTTGTACAACTGTGGTTCCATATAATTGGCCTCGCTCGATCTACCTTCTTCACAAGCCGATTCCTTTCACAGTATAAACTCTACCCGGCCTCTGGTTCCCGTGCCTCCTCATCTTGCACAGTCCCTTTGCTTTGCTCTGGGACTCTCAACTCTCAAACATTCATCTGGCTACCTACAACTCCCATAATAATGCCATCCAAACCCACACCATAATCGTAGAGAGACAAGAGAGCGACACCATTGCGCAAGCAAGCAAGCAAGGTTCTGGGATGGCTAGCTATGGAGGCGGCACTAATCTCTAGAGCTTCCAATTAAGCCTATGTGAAACGCCCTAGATTTCGCGATGCCGAAATCCTGAGTTTAACAAAGCATATGATAGTCCCAAGACTCTATGGCTATCAAATAATGTCTGTCTCGCTGAACTCACAACCATGCTCACAAACGTTGAATGTTTAGCTTACAACCTTATTTAGGCTTTTACTTCAGTACACAGACCGGTACAAGCCACTTGGGCTAAGCATGAAAGGAAATCAGAGTAAAGCAACTAGCGCATCTTCTGGACCATCTCCCCAGGCACTTCTCGAGCGTAGCGCCGCAACCTCCTCAGTCGTACCAACCATCGTTGAAGTCGTACTCCGGCTCCTCGTCCTCCATTTCTGTACGATAAGTGTACAGGTCACTAATCCGAACACCCCAAATCCGCCTAACCAGTATTTCAAATGAAGGCTAGGTTTCCTATGCGAGCAATATAGATAAACCATATTCATGTTATCAACACCATTTCACAATAACCATCCTCATCTCACCACCAAACACCTCATCACCACATCACTCGACTAAATCTGTGACAAGAGCGACTCCCTCCTGCCCTTGCCTCATCGGCCAACGCCGGACCTATCGCTCGAGGGAGAGAAGAAAACCCCATGCTAGTTGTATTGACTCCGCCTTTGGGTCGTCCTTAACCGTGGACACGGCTATACGTATAGATTTACACTCTACAGAGGTTGTACAGTAACATACGAAGATGGGCTACGACGGCCGTCGCCGGCATAGTCCTTCTACACAATTGGTAATCCTACACCTAATGGTGCCGCTCTGCTTTTCCGAGCTAGAACAAGTTTGGATACACACCACCGCACACTCGGAACTGTGAAACAACTCAGATATCCTAACTTGTGGTGAGACACCTTAGGCATGAATCCAAACGCTCCCGTAAACATCTCAATGCCTTAGGCTAGTCCAGATGGTACCTAAGGCTATGCGCAGCCGTGCCCTCATTCGGTGCGCAATAGCTTTACGGCACAGATTTAGGGCAATGGAACACGCGGTCGACGCCCCTATCCGTTGCGCAATGGTTCGGCTGAGGCCGCTCAACTGCATGCGTAGGGCAGCGAGGAAGAGCCCCGCATGCACTGTGGGCTGCGGGCCCCGCCAACCGCCGCTGCCTCCCGCGCGCGTACGGAGAGGAGGCGTCGGCCGGCGGAGGACGACCGACGGCGCAGCGGCGGTCCGGGAGAAGGCGGATCCGGGGAGGCGGAGCTCGGCAGAGGCGGAGGAGTGACCTTGAAGACACCCTTGCCGACGCGGAGGGGCGTGGCGGGGCGCGGATCCAGCCCCCATCGTCACCGGGGAGGCGGAGCTCGGCGGAGGGCTCGGCAGAGCTCGGGGAGGCGAGCTGGCCGGCGGCGGGTAGGAGCTCGGGGCGGCGGCGTAGGTGCTCCGTTGCCAACGAGGAGGAGAGCGATGGTGGGAGAGAGCTGGGCCTGCGGGAAAGAAGGGGTGGGAGGAGATGCGGTGGGGGAGGCAGCGAGAGAGAGTAGAGAGAGAGGAGGGGGAGAAGAAGGGGTGGTTGATAAGAAATGATGAAATATTTGGGGTGGGATATAGGGTAAAGATGTAGGGTAAAATGGAGCGCGGATATTTTTTTAGGGGCGCTGTATGTGCTGACCAGACAGAAATATTTCTTTTGGATAAGGTAACGTGGGTGTGAATACTCTTAGTACGCCTATAACACAAGGCCTTACCCCATCAACTATTTGAATTGGCCCAACGATGGGCTCATGTTGTTGTACGCTGCTGCCAGCCAGGCACTGCGTCGTCGTACCAGATCTTAAAGTTTGCATCAGTCATAGCCTTTAATTTGGGCTGTTGAACAAGAGGGCGTGTGTTTAGATGGATTGAAATTGGAATTGAAATGCACTGTAACGCTGAAAAATACACTGTAGCAATTTCGTTTGTTTGTGGTAAATATTGTCCTACTATGGTCTAAGTGGCTCAAAAGATTCGTCTCGCAAAGTACATCTAAACTGTGCAATTAATGTTTTATTTCATCTACATTTAGCACTCCATTCATGTGCCGGTATTTTGATGCGATGGGGAATCTTTTTTCTGCGTAGTGAAGTTTCGGAGAAATTTTGAGATGTAAGGCTGGGTGATGCCAGACGTGCGGCGGTGAGTCCCCACGCACACTACCCATTGTACCCTTTCTGCAGCACGGCATGGGCTGATCGATTTTCGTGTCGCTCCGCCGCCGCAGCAGTCAGTACGCAAACACACATGGCACGTACCGTCCTCTCGCCAGCTGAATTATTATTGAGGCTGTGGGTGGTATCCAAGAAGATGCCAATGCGCAAGACCACAACACGTACGGGCGCAATAGTCACACTACACTGTTTTTTTTTTTGTTGTGACTGGCTTCACACCTTAGGCTGAATTCACTGAGACACTTGTAAACCAATTTCTATTTCAAATTTTACTCAGTGAACCGTATTATGTCTACAGTGCGAAACAGTATATACAGGTCCATTTGCAAGTGGACCGGTGAACTTAGGCTGAGTCCAATGGGACTCCCTATCCCCGTTCTCTAAACACTGTTCCAACTATCTACACTCACAGCTACAGTGTACAGAGAAGCTATTTACAGAACACCATTGGACTCAACCTTTGCCTTTTGGCTGACATTCTGACAAGTGAAAGGGACGGAACGCTCGATCGATCGATCCGTGCATGTGATGTGAGGACGCTTTACTATTGCTTGACGATGGCGCATAGTACTCGTCGATCGTGCATGCATGCTCCAATTCGTATGAGTTTTTTTCCAATTCGTATGTCAGGAAGGTAGTAGAGAACTGCTTCGGCCAAGTGGTGGACGACAACCGAGCTCGGCTGGCCCTGCGCTTCGTCCACAAAGGAGGTGCATCCACTGGGTCGTTGGGAGCCGTAGGTCGTGTACTGCGCGCGGCAAGAACAAACATGCACAGGACCGAGACATCCTGCTTGCCTGGGATACTCCCTGCAGTCTGTTTCAAACCAACAAGGTAAGACTGATCGATCGACCACCCCGTCAGCAACAAAGTTTTCATTATTAGCGATGCCATCCCGTCCTTTTGGCTGGCCCATCCATGCATGTTGTGTGTATATATAAGATTATAATACATGTGAAATCAATAAAAATCTTGAGACAAACTTTTTCTGTATAATAGTGAAAATTTGCTGGATATTCACCGCATGCATGGCTCAAACATCGTGATATATAGTCGTGGATCACAGTATATAAGCTAGCTAGTAACGTACACAAGTGCTGAGGATATAGAAACCTTAACTGCTCGATCTATAGGATGGATCGAGAATCAAGAAATGAGAATGTAAACCTGGTAACAACCGACATTAGCCTGAGCAATTATTGAACGTGAATGGTGTTGAGTCTCTCTTTCCATTGAGTCAAAATAATTCAGCCTCCACCATGTCTACCTAGGCCGGGAGAGTAGGGACGACATGACTCCACCATGGCGCACACAGTGCCGAAGTCTCTTTGCCACTAGTACACCATTGAATTATTGAAGCACATGTAGTACGTCCTGCTGGCCAGGCGCCAAGCGCAAGTCACCACGCGTGACAGCTTTGAACGCATGCATGATCAAATCCCAAAAAAAGGCGAGCTCCCAAAAGTATCTCTTTTCACATTTCCCTGTGAAGTGAAGCGCGTTGCACGCATAGGGGCTGTTTGGTTGCCTGGCTATCCGGCTGGCTAGGCCACGTCAGGACGTAGCTAGTGTTTGGTCAGGAATCCCGTTTCCCTAGCCTGGCCCCAGCTGTGCAACTTGAGCCAACTTGAGCCCCGATGGGTGGCTCCGCGAGAACGGCCGATTTGGTGTTTCTATTCTGGCCCGGCCAATTTGGGCACAAGTGCGCCCCGTGTGGCTATCTCCTCTCCCTCTCCGTCCTTCTCCCTGCTCGACTATGGCGACGACGGGTAGCCGCCGGAGCACCTCCCCCGTCGTCTCCCTCCCTGCATCGAGGGTGGGTGGTCACTGGGCAGCGGCGTGGCCGCGGGAGCACCTCCCCCATCCCCCCCCTCCACGCCGGCAGCCGCGACGATGTGGAGGACGTGCGCATCGACGTCACAGCTCCGCCGCGAGGAGAGGGAGCGGCAGCCGCACCAACTGCTTGCGGCGAGAAGGTGGAGTAGCCGCAGAAGCACCTCCCCCGTCCTATCCCTCCACGCCGGCAGCCGCGACGAGGTGGGGGACATGCGAGGCGACGGCACAGCTTCGCCGTGATGAGGTGGAGGAGGTGGAGGTAGAGGAGGCCGGCGGATTTGGAGGTAGAGCAAGGCGAAGGAGGTGGAGGGGGAGGAGGCCGGTGAAGGTGGAGGAGGCCGGCGGATCTTGAGGTAGAGCACAGGGCGGCCGAGGTGGAGGGGAAGGAGGCCGGTGAAGGTGGAGGAGGCCGGCGGATCTTGAGGTAGAGCAGGGCGGCGGAGGTGGAGGGGGAGGAGGCCGGTGAAGGTGGAGGAGGCCGGCGGATCTTGAGGTAGAGCAGGGCGGCGCAGGTGGAGGGGGAGGAGGCCGGTGAAGGTGGAGGAGGCCGGCGGATCTTGAGGTAGAGCAGGGCGGCGGAGGTGGAGGGGGAGGAGGCCGGTGAAGGTGGAGGAGGCCGGCGGATCTTGAGGTAGAGCAGGGCGGCGGAGGTGGAGGGGGAGGAGGCCGGTGAAGGTGGAGGAGGCCGGCGGATCTTGAGGTAGAGCAGGGCGGCGGAGGTGGAGGGGGAGGAGGCCGGTGAAGGTGGAGGAGGCCGGCGGATCTTGAGGTAGAGCAGGGCGGCGGAGGTGGAGGGGGAGGAGGCCGGTGGAGGTAGAGGCGGCGAATCTGGATGAGGAGGAGACCGATGGAGGTGAAGGAGCCCGGTGGCCACCATGTTGGTCAAGGCAACCAAACATGAACTATGTCTAGACAGGCTACACAGAAAATGCAACCAAACAGAAGTTTTTGTAGTGCAATAGCCTACGATAGCCTGATTTGAGCTAGCCTGGCCAGGGAAGCAGGGCGGGCTACGGTTGAAGAGCAACCAAACAGACCCATAGTGTCCTCAAAAGCATCTCTCATCATGTCTAAAGTCTAAACTGTGATTGGGAAACTACCTCACTGCTTTGAAGTACTAATTGCACTTTAATTATTATCTTAAACAAAACGTTTGTCGTCAACACAAAGTACACTGCACACACTATCGTCGACGTTTCCTCCACATTTCCCTGTGAAGTGAAGCGCGTTACATTCATGATTCCCAGCACTAGGCCACTATGCCTGTGCTCAAAGTATGGACCTGCAGGTTTGGCAGCCCAGCACGTGTCTGCTCAGTATATTCATCAGGCATGCATTTCTATGAAAATAGCGTCAGGCCCCCAGAGACTTGACTTGCTGCTCTTCTACATGCCTACACATCTGCGTCTATATATATATATGTGAGAGGGAGAGGGGAGAGAGCGCGCTTCCTGCTTCTGAAGTCTGGCACCAGTTCAACTCTGTCTCTCATCTCTTAATCCCCGTCCTCCTACGCAAGTTTGGGACGACTACAAGAGCCCCAATTGATGCTTGCAGGTAATTTATTAAGCTGCTAGCTAGCTGATTCGACTTGAGCGAGCAAAGCTTGTCTCATCCCCTTTTCCCATCTTGTTGTGCTCTAATTTTCTTCTCTACTACTAATGAAATCCATGGTAGGCTAGCTGCGGCATCTAACCTTGGGAGCCATGGAAATTGTGACGGGGGCACTGGGCGCCGTCCTCTCCAAGCTTGGCGAGCTACTCAAGGATGAGTACAACCTGAACCGGAACGTCAGGAAGGACATCGAGAACCTCTCCAGCGAGCTTGAGAGCATGAAGGGCACCCTCAGCGTCATCGGTGGTGTGCCACCGGAGGAGCTCAGTGAGCCACAAAGGATCTGGGCTCGGGATTTAAGGGAGTCGTCATACGATATGGAGGATATTGTAGACACCTTCCTCGTGGACGTCCGACGCTCTGATCCCCACGCTAAAAGCATCAACAAAGGGTTCATCAACATCATAAGGGAAATGGTCAATAAGGCCAGGCCTTCCCGTGGGATCGGCCATGAGATCAAGGCCATCATGGAGCGTGTCAAGGAAGTGGCTGAGCGACGTGACAGGTCAGTGATCAACGCCCCTTTGTATTAGTATATCATTTTGACTCTTACGGTCTTACCTAAAATGAATTTGCATCAATTATTTCCTTGGACAGGTATAAGGTCGATACTACTGCACCTGTGAAAACCTCGATTGACCCTCGTATAACATCTCTTTATACCGACCTGAAGGACCTTGTTGGAATTGATGAGGCAAGGAAAGAAGTGGTAGCAATGTTGACAAGAGAAGATGGCATCTCCACACAGCAACAAAGGATAATCTCCATTGTTGGATTTGGTTGACTAGGCAAGACAACGCTTGCCAAAGCAGTGTGTGACGAGCTTAAGACGCAATTCGATTGCACTGCTTTCGTTCTAGTATCTCAAACTCCTGACACCAACAAAGTTCTCAAGGACATCCTTTATGGACTGGACAAGAAAAAGTATGAGAATATTCATAGCACAATGTTGGATGCAAGGCATCTCATTGATAAAGTACGGGAATTCCTCCAAGATAAGAGGTATGTACACGACATCTAGCTATTTTGTACATGTGGTCAGTCTCACTTTGAACTCTCCAATATATGCATCAAATTAGGAACGCCTTCCATGCAGATTGCACACTCAAAATTTTACAAATTATTTTTACTAGTCCATCAACCCGTGCGATACACGGGTTAGAATTTTACAAGATATAGATTTAATCTTTATTGATATTAGTGTTGATTATTTTAATATATCTTTTGTAATGGCATTGTGGGTAATTTGTATGCAAATTTAGGAATTATTTTAATGTTGAGGTAATTTAATCCATATTTTTATAACTATGTGACAGTAATTTTTATTCCACTTTATGGGGTTATTTTAATTCATATTCATAATGATGTGATCAGTGATTTTTATATAAATATAGGAGGTTATTTCATTTCACCTTTCATAATATTATGGTGGGTAATTTTTATATAAATTAAGATGAATATTTTATCTCGTCTTTCACAATGGCATGATGGATAATTTTTAGAACATATAATATATCTAATCGCTATAATTATCAAAGCTATATGATGGATGGCCGGAGGCTTCTAATTTTTTAGGAATTCTTAGGATTTGTCTTGTTTTTTTCTAACACGTCCAGTGAAAATTAACTTGGACGCTCTAATTTGTAATACTATATCATCGACCGTGCTCTCTCACATGTTGAAGTTTATGAGATATAGATTTAATTCTTAGTAATATTAGAGGAGATATTTTAATTCATCCTTCGTAACTGAATTACCGTAATGTATACGCAAATTTTGAAATTAATTTAACTTATCTTTCATGATGGCATATTGGATAATTTATATAAAGATGTAAGACTTATTTTATTTCATTTTTTAAATGGAATGATGAGTAATTTATATGCAAATTTAGATAGTTATTTAATTCATATTTTATTATAACATGGTGGGTAGTTTTATGCAATTTTAAGGGGTTATTTAGTTCATATTTTATAATGGAATTGTTATTCAAATTTAGGGGATTATTTTATTTCATCTATCATAATGTCATGGTGGGGTGATTTTTTAGAAATTATATTAGATCTAATGACTACTTTGTTAGAACTACACGATGGATGACATGATGTTTCTGATTTTTTGAGAATTTTTAAGATTTATCATTTCCTAGAAAACATATATAATATAAAGCTACATGAGGATGAAAAATATGTTAATTACATAGAAAATAGACCTAGTAGTTATTAATATTTCAATCTACAATCAATGATAGAGATGTATAATTACTTAGAAAATAAATTAAAAAAAAGAAAAATTTGAAAAAAAATTGTTTTCGTTGAGAGTTGAACTCAAAAACCTTTTATAACGACGGATGTGGATAATTAAAAAACTACAAAAAAAGAGAAGAAATTTGCTTTCATTGAGAGTTGAACTCGAAACCTTTCATAATGGCAGAGGTGGGTAATTACTTAGAAAACAGATCTAAAGGCCAGTAATATTCCAATCGAACGATGGACGGCTGGATGTTTCTAATTTTTGTGAGAATTTCTAGAATTTATCTTTTTTTCTTAGTGCGCCTGGTGAGGATTAACGTGGAGGCTCCAAAGGAGCCTCTAATTGGTAATATTAAGATTGATTGTCTTGAATTGTAGAAGAAAAGTTAACATATAGAGTATGCTAACCTTTACACTATACTAGGAACCAAAATTTTTCTTGTGGGTGAATAAGTATGTGAACCTGCCACCTTATTCACGCCTCAAGCCCATACTACGAAAATATGAAGTCAATAACTTGATTGCTTAAAGCAACTAATGAGTTCAATCAAAATTACCTCCTCCCTAGACGTCTTATTAATAAGATACATTGCCATGCTGCCTTGCCGATCCATAAACCTTGCTTGGATCAGATCAGATCTGATCAGCCGACATGGATTAAGCCTGAATCGCTTCCCCTGCTCTCCACCGTAGAAATAGGGGTTTCTCAGCTGCGAGCGAATGACATCACGGTCCTTGGGAAGCTTCAGGCTCTCAGATTTCTCCAACTCAGTGTGATTGGAGACACACGCACAAGCAGACAGCTGGAAAAAATCGCGGTTGGTGTGGATGCATTCCCACGACTCGTACACTGCAAGTTGTTTTGGGTTGCAGTGGTTCCATCCATGTTTCCACAAGGAGCTATGCCCATGCTTGAAGACTTCCTCTTCTATATGTATTTGGATGCTTTCACTACTGGAGGTGAACTTACAGTTGACGATCTAGCCTTGGGTCACCTCCCTTCCCTTAAGACTGTGGATGTTACCCTTGTTACGAAGAAGGAAGGAGACAGCAAAGGCGCGGTGGCGAGGACAGTGAAGGAGAAGCTGATGCACGAGGGGGCTATCCACCCCAACCACCCATGCATTTCTTTTTCAACCAGGTACGTACGCCATATCCTCCTTTCTTTTCCGCGCCTTCCTTAATTCTGATGAGTTATATATCTCTCTCTCATTGATGGGTGGTGGGTTGATTAAACGTTGCTTCTGTCTTGATGCGCACGACAAAAGAACAACATTTAGGTACGTAGCCGCACATCTACGCCGCTTTAGCATCCGACATGCAAGAGCAAATTTTGCATTCTGACCCTGCCTTAATTTATTTTCACAAATGACCTCCTACTGAAACTATTTGCATCATCTGACCCTTTTTGCGGCGCCACGGACGTTGGCGCCGCAGCCACACATTGCAGCGCCACGGGACCTAGCGCCGCAACCCTGCCAGGCTCCAGCGTGGCGCGGAGTGGGGCCCGGCTGCGGCGCCAGGTCCCGTGGCGCCGCAACCCTGCGGCGCCAATGCCACTGGCGCCGCAGTGTGGAAGCCCAAACGGGCCAAATTCTAGGCCGCGAGACGTGCCGCCCACTTCACCTCCTCTCGCATCTCCACCCGCCCAAGCTCCGCCCCGCCGCCTGCCCCCTCCTCCTCACGCGGCGGCCGCGGCGCCCGCCGCCGGCTGCTCGCGCCGCCCGCGCCGCCTCCTCACGCGGTTGCTCGCGCCGCCCGCCGCCCTCCCGCTGCGGCGCCACAGACGCCCACTGTCGCCTCCTCAGCTCTAGGTATGGAATCCTTTGGATCTTTTGTACAATTCCAGAAATAAGTATAGTGTTGGGTACCACCTTTGCTTAGCAATAACAAAAAAACATGTATAGAGTTGGGTACCACCTTTGCTTAGCAATCATATAGAACGGGTAACCAAGCAACCAAAGCACATGACAGGAAAATCTACCAATATAGGCTGAAAATGCAGTGCGTGAATACCAAAAATAAAGTTAAATCCGCGACTGAATGTGGTCCATCGATCAAATGCCACTAAACATTTCATATGTGAGACCGATTACCGATCTTAACACTTCCCTAGAAAAAGGATCCAAATTTGCAACTAGCTAAAGAGTTATATACTCTCCTGTTGCTTCAAAAAAAAAAAAGAGTTATATACTTGGAAGAACCGAAGAAGGGTAGCAGTACTATCCTTGGCCCCACCGCCTTGGCACGTCGGCGACTCATCAGGAAGAAATTACAAACTGATGGGGCTTGACAAGTCGCGACGATGTCCGAAGCAAATGCCGACTAGCTAGCCTTTTTTGTAATAGAGGGGCAGAGGGCCAAACTTTGCCACAAGTAGATAGGGAGTGTAAGCGCAGCACGTACGGCAAAAATGTGGCATGCATGCGTGTATGTATGGATCAAGCAACAAGCAATGTCCGGAACCATGCATCGATCGGCCTGAATTCTATTACAGTACCAGTGGTGTCCGCCCAACCAAATCACTAGGATTTAGTACAATTTGAATTAATCATAAAATCACTCAAAACAATTGCCACCTAAAATCAAGACCTAAGAGGAGAAAAATCACATCTTTGCAAGTTTCTTTCCCCAAAATCATTATATTAGCTACGAATTCGTTTCTAACATGTTGTTTAATGTCTTTGCATGATGGCGGACCCCAGCACCTCCTTCTAGATCCAGCCATCGAGCTTAAGCACCGCGCAGCACGTATCGCGGCTGGCGAGGTAAAACCACACGTATTTTTTATATAAATACGCCCTACTCTCGTTAATAGATATGTACATACGGCTGATGTTACATACATTTTTCAGGAGCTACCGCCTCTGCGGGGCCGTACTCACACGCACCACCTCAGTTGGGACGAGCGGTACGCCCCGTACATACAGGAGGCCAACATGTTGGACCTTGCTAGGGTGGTTAACTCCGGTCTCCCACCGTTGGACCCTGCGCTGTTGACAGCCTTGGTGGACTGTTGGAGGCCGGAGACCCACACTTTCCACATGCCGTGCGGGGAGATGGCCATCACCCTCGAAGACACGGCGATGATCTTGGGTCTCCCTGTGAACGGTTCGCCTGTGATACACAGGCTAGACCCCAGGGCGTGGACCGGTCAAGTTCAGGCTTTGTTCGGTATAGCACCTCCAGAGCGTGCGCCCGGGACCGTGCCACGTAAGTAATATAAAACCATGTTCCATTATAATCCTAAAACTGTATTATATCATGGATAGAAACGTTAATTGTATGGTACATTGTAGGAGGACGTCCGGAGTCACCACGACCTGGCTCCGACAGCACTTTGGGGTGTGCCCGCCCGACGCAGGGCCGGTAGATGTGGAGCGGCACGCCAGGGCCTGGCTTTGGTACCTGTTGGCGTGTTTTCTGCTCCCAGACTCGTCAGGCGACACGGTGGACTCGGCGATGCTCCCTATTTTGGATCGGCCATGGGCCGACATTGCCACCTTCAGCTGGGCCTCCTGTACCTTGGCCCACATGTACCGACAGCTGTGCGAGGGATGTCAGCGCAGGGAGAACTCTTCGAGCATCGGAGGGTGCCTCTACCTGCTTTAGGTGTGGAGCTGGGAGCGCCTGCCTATCGGTAGACCGGTGAGGCGAGAACGCGAGGTAAATCAAGACTTTTGCTAAATTGGCCCACTAGTTTTGCATTGCATGTTAACGTTGGAGTTTTTTTCTATTGGTTCTTAGCAGGAGTGGCCGTTTGAGGACAGCAGACCGACCGTGCTTTGGTTGTGGAGGGACGTGGAGGTTGTTATCGGTCGGGCTGATCGGAGGTACAAGCGGTACACGAACGAGCTCGACTGTGTCACCCACCGCCAGGTACTTTGGCTCAATTTCATTGGCTGAAACTGCTTTCCGTGCAATACCTGTGGGCCTGACACTATGATTTATTTGTTAGGTTGAGTGGACGCCGTACTATCGCCCTGAGATACAAGAGGCGGAGTTGAGCGCACTGTGCACCAGGGACGTGGACCTTTGAAGGGTTGTCGTGCCGCTCATCTTCTTCGTCGTGTCGAGTACCATATTCCTACACGTGTGCTACACCAATTTGGACGGAGGCAGGTCGTTCCTCCACACACAGTCCCTACGGACCCGTCGCTCCACAAGTATGGATTCTGATCATAATGTATAAGCGATTTATTTGTACACCGTACTTACACCATTTTTATTGATTGGTGCAGGAAGAAGAGGGGGGGGGGGCAGCTTCAGCGAGACCGATTGGCGCATCACCCACGTTGAGCACACTGATAGGTGGGCCGCGAGACAGCCGGTGCCCGTCCAGGAAGGTGAGGCCCACGACGAAGCCTACTTTGTGGAGTACCTACGCTGGTTGCAGGCACATACACGGGTTAGGCTACGGCCTACCGCGGACCACCAGCCGATATGCGAGGTCGACTCGGACGATAGCGATGAGTACGACACCATGACTCGCGAAGGAGTACAGCCTGAGAGAGCGCCCATACAGGACTACGTGGTAAGACCGCACTTTTGTCTCCTATTACTTATTGTTACGTACAATATTTGCTTCTCTCGTCACTAAATCTTAATTACAGGGGCAACAGTTGGCCTGGCTGACAAATGAAGCGGGTTCTGTACTTGCTCGAGCCGGCCCACAACCCAGCAGAGCACTCAAGTCCTTCGTCCAGACAGTTAGCAGGCATTGCCGCAGGTTGAGCCGGAAGATTGGGTGCTACAACGCAGCTGCACTCCCTCCACAGCCGCGGGGCACTGCTGGCGGTTCTTCTTCTAGCTGTGGCTTGTCGGCACGGAGGTCTAGGTCCTCGGAGGACGAGGACGAGGACGATGACGACGTGGACCGCGGTCCGGACGTCCTCTTTGGTAGCCAGCTGCACGGCGGGCCACCCTTCACGCAGACACAGCACGACGCCGAGGCGGTAAGTTTTTCGCTATTGTTCGTACTCTACTTGTTGTCGAGATTGCTCTAGTAAACTAACATCTACAATTGACAGGGTCCGTCGAGTCGACCTCCGGCTACTAGGCAGCGAAGGCGTGCTCGTGACCCTCCGGACGTGGACAGCGGCAACCGCCTTAACACTCGCCCTTCCAAGCAAAGGCGTCCGCGTGGTCGTTAGACACTTGGAGGATTGTAGGATACAGTCTATATTAAAGCATATTAAATATAAAAAGGAAATAAGAAAAGCCCTCATCCGTTGGATTTTATGAATATATGATGGTCTATATTATAATATATACTAAATATAAAAAAGGAAAATAGAAATATCTATGCCTTTGGTTGTTATGCATGCAGTGATGTAGATTAATCCAAATATTTGGACAATGTTAATGCGCGACCAGTCCATGTTGTCTCCTAGGGCGGCAATCTCCCACACCCATCGCCCCACCTTTGGCTCCTTCCCTAGCTCCGTCGGCTTCCACCGCCTCTAACCATATTGCCTTTCTCTCCCCCGCCGCATCCTCCTTAGGTCCGACGGCATCCGCTACCATCGCTAAACTCACGGCGGTGTCCAGATCTTCAGCTTTTGCTCCCCCGCCATCTCCACCACCCATAGGTCATCTCCTGTCACCCGGCTCCTATGGTGCTTCACCGCCTTAGCTCCCCAGCCAGACAGCAGCCGTCCCCACCCCTTCCTCTAGACATGCAGACACCAGAGGACCCCTGAAAACCCCCGCCTGCGGACTACGAACACTTACATCATGAGCATGAAGAAAAGAAACATAAAAAATAAAGAGGATAAAACAACGACAGAATAACATACTCTGTATATAGGATCTAGCATTGGATCAGCTTTGTCTAGGATCGAGACAAGAAAAGCTTTGATTCAGACGGAAGGCTTTTCTTCGATCCTTCATTCTCACTTGCAGAATTTTATTATTACGCTTCAAAGTTGGCACAGTCCTGTGCATCCACTGTTAGGTAATACGATGATTATCCATTATTGCCAAAGATATATTAATCTAAATATTTTGTACCAAATATAAGTAAAAAAGGGCAAATTTAGAGAGACAAACTCTTCACCGTCTATCTATTATCTAGAGCATTAAAAGAAGACACTACGATAGGGTCTAGAAATTATCAAATTATCGAACAGTCTATATTAAACCATGCATTAAACACAATCGGGAAAACAGAAAGATCTAGACTAACCTAAATATTTTATACCAATTAAAATGAACAAAAAAGCCACATTTGAAAAAGAAACAAACTCTCCACCACCTATGTATTATCAAAACAATGGTACTAAACCAAAATTACTATATTAATAAAAAATACAGACACCATCGTATTTTATGACTGTGATCTAGCCGACTATGGCAACTTTGACACCAAAATCATTGGGAAACTAAGGCCCCGTTTGGCAGAGCTCCGCTCCCTGATTCTCAAAGAGAATCTAAAGTGAATCAGTGAAGCTCTGCCAAACGACAGTTATATGAAAATCACTCCCGGAGTGAATCTCGTGAATTGATTCTCTAAAATGAACTAAGGGCTAGGAGCTGAAAAAATCCGCTTCTCCTGATTCACTCCCTAGCCTTATTACAGTGTTTATCGTATAAATTCATTAGAAAATCACTTTCAGCCACGGAATCACTTCTCTCAGAGAATCACTTCTACTGGAAAATCAATTAGATGGAGCTCTACCAAACAGGCCCTAAGTTGTTTGTGGGCTTTTTAAGGAACTAGGTCTATATAGACTACTCTTTGGGACCCATCCTACCTGGGACCCCAGTTACTCTTTGGGCCCGCCCCTAGACTGCCGCCTTATGTAGCCACACGGTCCAGATCCATAGATCCACGTGGAGTGAACATTGTGTGAATGGTATAAAACATGTAGATGACCGCGTGGCCACCAAAAAAATTACAATCTTAAGGGAGATTATAGATTGAGAGGTAGGAGGGCAATTTCGTCTTTTATGATTTATTAACTGGATTTGAATTGCTAATAGTGACTGAAAATACTGAGCAAAAATTAGCTACCAATAAGTTATTAATGGACTTGCCATTTAACTTGCATGTAGTTTGTGAATATAAAAATAAAACCTATTTTAAAAAAAACAACTCGACTTGCTTCAACGGCCTAAAATGATTATACTATAAGAGTCTAGATTATATATTGTAAGTATCAATAAAACTGGATTATAAAAGAATCTAGATTGTTTGAATTTTTAGGATAATGAAGTAAGTGTACGATGGATTGTCTTTCTAATATCAAAATGCTAGCTACGATGGAGAATAATGCTGGTATTAAGGCAATAATAAAAACTAAAATCTATATTCTACGTAATAATCTTACAATTAATAATTGGATACTCCTTTTGAGACCTTCACGTTAATCCTTACCAGAAGACGCGCCAGGAAAAAAAAAGAAAAATCCTAGAAATTCTCACAAAAAAGAGAAACAACCGGCCATCAATTCGCAGATTAGAATCGTAATAGCCATTAGATCTGTTTTCTAAATAATTATCCACCTCTGCCATTCTAAAAACAATATAAAATAACCCCCTAAAACTGTATCTTAATTACCTACTATGCCATTATAAAAAATATATAAAATAACACCCTAAGTTTATATCTAAATTATCCATATTTGCTATTACGATAAATAATATCAAATAACCCCTCAATTTATATATAAATTATATAGTTTTACTACCATGATAGATAATATGATTAAAATGATCTATATTTGTTATTATACTAAAATAAACAAAATTAATGAAACATACCTCTAAAGTAGCACCTAACAACATATGCTATTATAAAAAAATAGTATAAAAATAGATATATGCGTGTTTCTGTTGTTGTTAGCATATATACCATTAAGATTCTAATCCGTGCGTGATCACGGGTTGATTGACTAGTTTTAGCAAATAGGAACTAGCACATTGTCCAACCATAAATACAATGACAATAAGATATATTGTAAGAAAGAAATGATTATTAAAAAAAATGCTAGTTGGTGTTTATTTGATTTTGGCTCGACCGAGGAGCGCTTACAAACAAACTTGTTATGTTGTGGTGAACTTGCTCAGGTTGTTGGCGGGTGTCAGAGATCTCTGGAACGTGTGGGAGATCCACTGCCTGATCCTTTTAAGAGGGTGTTTGGATTTTGAACTAAAACCACTCAAATACCATGCATCCAAACAGGGCCTAAGCCTTTTCCTACAAGTCCTCCTCTTGCTCACAGCGGGCATGCGGAGGCGCAGCGCATCGAGCGTCCTGCGCACCGTTCTATGGCTGGCCTATCTGTCGGCCGACTCTGTGGCCATTTTTGTGCTCAGCCACATAGCGGCTCATGCAAGCGGGCCGCGCCACCAGCTCATGTTCTTCTGGGCATGGTTCGTGCTCGTCCACCTGGGCGGCCAGGACACCATCACCGCCTTCTCGAAGCAGGACAATGAGTTGTGGAGGCGCCACCTGCTGAGCTTGGTCTTCCACATCGCATTCGCCGGGTACGTCGCGGCAAAGGCGTCTTGGCCGGACAGCCGACTCAGGGCTGCCATGGTTCTGATGTTCCTCTGTGGGTGCTTCAAGTACACTGAGCGTACCTACTGCCTTTACTGTGAGAGCCCATCGGTACTTGTATCAAGGTCTGTGCGCAGTCTGTCGCACACGCTACGGGTGCTTCAACGAGACCGAAGAAACGGCATAGCGGAACCACGCTATCACTGGACGGCGGGGTTCTATAACTGGGAGAAGAGGCCGTCGAGGGACGGAGCCAGAAGCCAGATGAGTGAGACATTCGATATGATGTTGAACGGTAGGAGGAGCTGGCAGAGTATAAGAGGACGAGGGATCACCGGAAGTGACATCACGTCAATGGATGCTCTCCACAACACGGTGCCAAGCATTCTGCTCGCGGACGACGATCTGCCAGCCATGCTCGGGGATTTCCTGTCTAATGCAGGCCGCCACAGGGCCTATGAGTACGTGGGAGTACGCCTGGCGCATTGCTACCAGCGCCTCTACACTAAAAACCCACTTCGAGAAGCTTTCTACATTGTTTCTAGGGATTTGGTGCATCGGTTACGCTTCACTCACATTTTGATCGATGGTGTGGATGGTTCCCCCATTCGATTTCTTGCTGAAACTTGCCTGGACACCCTCTTCCTGCTGTGCTCCCTCTTCAGCTATGTTTCCACCCCTGTAGCTCTGGTGCTCTTCATGGCCGCCGAAAAGGGAGATGAGCTCCATACTAGCAGAGCTGATATCACCGTTTCCTACATATTGCTCGTCGGCGCAATAGCCCTAGACATGTCCTCTGCCACCATCTCCATTTTCTCCAACGTGAGCTTCAGTCTTCCGGCCGGAGCCCTGCTGCGTTACATTCAGCCTACATGGAGCAGTAAACAGTGGTCCGAAGAGATAGCGCAATACAGCATGATCAGGAGGCACGCCACGCAGGATACTGCAGGCATGGCATCAGTACGCCAATGGATCGGCAAGCGCTTGGATCGCTGGTCTGCCTGCTGCCCTGGTGGTGGTGGTGTTGGGTTTTTTGATCTAACATACGCACCCGTCACTAGAGGACACACACCCATCTTGGAGTTCGTCCTCGACCAGTTGCTGCGCTTCGGGACAGGCAGAGCTTGGACCATTGCCAGCTCCCGTGGCCGGCTATCACTTGGGCGGTGGATGAGCAGCCATCAGGTTCCCGCAGATTCTGCACTCTACAAGAGCACCAGCAACGGCGTCGATTTGCCGATGACAGTGCTCATCTGGCACATTGCAACAGACATATGCTGCTGCTACTACTATTTGGGAGACAATATGTTACACCCTACTTCTACCGGAGAAGAATCAGAGGGAGGAAGGAGGGTGGAGAAGGGGGATTCGAGGACGAACGCCGAGACGGCGGCGTCGCCTTGCTTCGTTTTTCTTCTTGTTCTTTCTTAGTATTTACGATACAGACTCGTCTCCATTTTAATATCGCACACAGGCGACAATACATGACACTAACTGGGCCTAAACCACTCTAGGCCTGAAAGCTTGACATTTGGAATCTTGGGCCGAACTCCTCGGCGAGGCCCAGCCACTTCGCGTGTCTTGTGCTGCTCTTGAACTGGAAGCGAGTCTTCAGTAACATCAGGCTGGGGCGCCGCAGCATCCTCTTCAGTAGGAGCAGGGAGAGGGGCAGTAGTAACATCCCCCCCTCCTTTAGAACCCGCATGTCCCCAGGCGGGAGCTGCTGGAAGCGTTGGAGGAGAGCTTCACGATCCTCCCAGGTAGCCATGGACACGGGCCACCCTGACCACTGGATCAATACCTGCGGAACAGAAGAAGTACCTTTCGGGACGAGCCGTTTCCCCAATATACGTACCGGGATTTGCAGAGATGAATCCAGGGCCGGAAGATCAGTAGATGGGTGAATGCCTGCGGGAGATGCTTTTTTCAACATAGAGACGTGAAACACCGGGTGCACCGAGGATGAACTGGGCAAGGATAACTTGTAAGCAACATCATTGATCTTAGATTCCACTGTGAATGGCCCGAAAAATTTGAAAGCCAGCTGCTGATTGGATCTTGGCGCGAGCGAAGATTGGACATATGGCTGCAATTTGACAAAGACATGATCCCCAACTTCGAACGTGCGCTCTGACCTGTTTTTATCTGCCTGCCTTTTCATGCGCATACGGGCGCGGAGCAAGTGCTGCTGCAACAGCTGATTCATGAGCTCACGATCTCTAAGCCACTGAGATAACTCTGGTGCAGGACAGAAATCCATAGGCGTCAACCCAAGGCTACGTGGGGGATGAACGTAAAGAGCCTCAAAAGGTGATGTACCCAAAGCTGAATGAAGGTTGGTATTGTACCAGTACTCAGCCAACCCGAGCCACTCCATCCACTTAGAAGGGCAAGCGTGGACATAGCATCTGAGGAAGGTCCCCATGCACTGATTGACGCGCTCCGTCTGACCATCGGACTGTGGGTGATAGCTAGAACTCATGCGTAAAGCGACTCCAGAGAGTTTAAAGAGCTGCTGCCAGAAGAGGGACGTGAAGATGCGGTCCCTGTCTGAAATGATAGACTCTGGCAAACCGTGGAGGCGACACACATGATCAAAGAAAATCTTGGCAACCCGAGCGGCAGTAAAGGGATGAGACAATGCAAGGAAATGAGCATATTTTGTAAATTTGTCAACAACAACGAAAATGCAGTTGTGGCCCGAAGAACAAGGCAGACCCTCAACAAAATCCATGGAAATGATTTGCCAAGCAGATGTGGGGACAGGAAGTGGCAATAGAAGGCCCGGCAATTTAGAGCGATCGGGTTTTGCTTGTTGACAAACCTGGCATGAAGCAACAAAGGATTTGACAGCAGTTTTCATTCCTTTCCAATAGAACAGTTGCTTTATGCGCCTGTAGGTGACAGGGAAGCCGGAATGACCTCCCAGGGGACCTGAGTGTAGAGCTTCCAAAATCTGTCTTTGCAGAGATTGATTACTGCCTAACCAGATGCGTTGATCATATCGGAGCAGACCAGCCCTCAGGGAAAAATGAGGCACTGCATCAGGGGAGACAGCCAACTGTGTAATGAGGGACTGTGCCTCGGGATCGGCCTCATATCCTTTGAGAATATCAGAAATCCAGAGGGGATCTGCTGTGGACAGCGCCATACAGTTCGCATCTGGGTGAAGGCGACGAGACAGAGCATCGGCCACTCGATTGTTTTGCCCCGGCTTATATATCACCTTGTATTGGAGGCCAAGAAGCTTGGAGAAAACTCGCTGTTGCCAAGGAGTGTTTAGGCGCTGGTCCGAGAGATGAATGAGGCTACGCTGATCTGTATAAATCAGGAACTCTTGATGTTGCAAATATGAACGCCATTGTTCCACTGCTAAGAGAATTGCCATGTACTCCTTCTCATATGTGGAGAGGCCGGCTGACTTGGGACCGAGGGGCTTACTGATATATGCCAGAGGGTGTCCATCTTGCAGTAAAACGGCACCAATCCCAGCTCCACAAGCATCTGTTTCAATGGAAAATGGCTTTGTGAAATCGGGCATAGCCAGCACCGGAGCGGAGCACAGAGCTATTTTGAGAACCTGAAACGCCGATTGGTGATCCTCAGTCCATACAAACAGAGTATGTTTTTTCAAGAGGTTGAACAAAGGCTTGGCAATAACAGCAAAATGGCGCACGAACTTCCAGTAATAGCCAGCGAGCCCAAGAAAGCTGCGAAGTTCCTTTACGTTTCGCACTGATTTTGCTCGGGTCCGTGGAGACACCCTCTTGACTAATGATATGACCCAAATATGCAATCTGGTGCTGAGCAAATGTACACTTGCTGAGTTTAACTTGCCACTGATCATTAGCCAAAAGTTGAAGGACTTCCCACAAGTGACATAAGTGTGCTTCGAAGGAACGACTATAAACAAGGATATCATCAAAGAAAACCAATGCACAACGCCGAAGCCCCGGCTGCAGAGTCACGTTCATAGCTCCCTGGAATGTTGCTGGTGCACCACACAATCCAAAGGACATTACCTTGAATTCAAAGTGGCTGAAATGAGTCTGGAACACTGTTTTGAGCTCTTCTCCTTCTTTGAGCCGGATCTGATTGAACCCGGAGTTGAGATCGAACGATGAGAACCAAGAAGAACCTGACAGCTCATCCATCATTTCGTCAAACATTGGAATAGGAAATTTGCCCCGAACAGTTAATGCATTGAGGTAGCGATAATCAACCACTGGGCGCCAGGAACCATCCTTCTTTTTAATTCTTTTTAACCAGCAACAGAGGAGAAGAAGAAGGACTAGAGCTCGGCTGAATTAAACCCTTGTCCAAAAGATCATGCACTTGCTTCTCAATTTCATCTTTCAGAGCCGGCGGATAGCGGTATGGACGAACTGCTACCGGCTGTGCGCCCTGTACCAAGGGAATGACGTGGTCGCAAGCACGTTTTGGGGGCAAACCAGAAACAGGGACAAACAGATGTTCAAAGTCACGCAGCAGAACAGCTATCTCCGGTGGTAATGACTGAGAAAACTGATCAAGTTGTTCTGGAACAGATAACTGACACAACTGCAGCAACATCTTCTCAGTAACCACTGCATCATCCCCACAAATAAGCTCAGAAGTACCCTGGTAAGGGATCAAAAGCCATTTGAATTTCCAATGTATCTGCATCGAACTGTGGGCCTCCAACCAATCCATACCAAGGATTAAATCATAATGTTGTAGTGGCAAGATCTTTAGATCAGAGATAAACTGGCAATGTTGCAGAGACCATTTGGCATGAGGGTATGTGAAGAACAAGCAAGAACCTACCAATTAGCAACTCTAACAGTAATGGGTTGTGTCAACGACTGTACGCCCTCTAACTTCTCTGCTAACGCTGCACTGAGGAAAGAGATGGAGCTCCCAGAATCCAACAAAATCAGAAGCCGTTGAGACTAAATAGAGCCCTGCAAACGCATTGTGCGAGGAGCCAACGAGTCAGAGCAAGCTTGTTGAGAAAGAACACACAGAACCTGATCTCCCGTGTTGGTGTCTGGATCATCAGAGTCTGCCAATAATGGTAGTTGAGCTGGCGACTGAATTGCATCCTCGGAACTAAATAATTCCAATAGCTCCTGCACCGCATGAAGTTGAACAGCTTGAGCGCAGCAGTGGCCTGTGTTGGGTAATCTCAGACCCAACAACTTGATTGGACAAGGCCCACGAGTTCCAATCTAAGCCCAATTGTTAATTGCTTTGATCGGCGGCAAACCTAAGCCCATTAGGCACGGCCCCGGACCCGCAGAGCCTATTTATGAGAGGGGTAAACCCCCTACTCGGGAATTAACCTAACCGGTGATACGTCGCCGTCTCTATTCGCGAGTTCCTCCCGTATCCGATCTACTAAAGGCTCTGAAGGGTTTCGGAAGCGCGTGTCTACATTCTTCTCTTCCTCCCACAGGTACGGATTGAGTTCTTCACCAAACAGGCGCGTTCCGCCCCTGATCAGGTGAAGATTAATGCTACTTCATCTACATCAACATCAAGATCATCTACGGAGGCACAGATGGATCCTACAACCAATGTTTAGTATCCTAAATTAGTTTTCCGCATGAGTTTAATGGTTTGTGGTCAAGTTCAGGCTAAGATAAGTTCCTGGCATGGTTAGATTAATCTCTAACCCTAAACATTAATTCTAAAAATCGGTATCACGAGCCAGGTTAGTTTCTGACTTGATCCTAATCAAATCAGATGAGTTCCCATACCTCTGTATGGTATTTACTCATATCAAATCTGTTTTTAAACATGCTTGAGGTCGAATTTCGATCTGTTAAGTTTTGTGCCTCTGTTTATGCAAACAGATCTGTTCCCCATGTTTTGAAGGGCAATTAGATTGAATTCGTATCTGTTTTCATGCATGCCAACGTACTGTTTTGATCTATTAAGCCTGTAAGATTGTTTGGCAATTAAGTCACGGGCAAGTAATGCAAATACCAGATCTGTTTTACATTTGGCAAATTAAATTTCGATCTGTTAAGCCTATAAGGTACCAAATCAGATCGGCAATCATGTTTTATATGGCAATTAAGTTATGATAGATTCATTATTACATGCCTAAGTTGAGTTTAGATCTTTCTAGATCTGTTATGCATGTTTTAGGTTCATGGATTTCCCAAAAATTAAGTCAATCCGTGGATCATTACTGGATTGTGAAATCAGTCCCTAACTACCATAATTAAGGGTGGTTTTAGGCCAACTGTAAAAGGTTTAAGCCTAATCTAAGTACTTTTGTACTAAACAAATCCATTAGCCTCGGATTACATAAGAGACTATGTTTTGTCACGGTTTAAGACTGTTTACTCCCTGTTTATGATCTAATCAAGCCAATCAGGCATAAGAAAGGGTGATTAGTCCCTGGTTATTCATGTTTTGCCATGTAATTAGGATTAAGCTCACTGTTTTTCCCTAAATTGAGCTCGATTCAAGTTTAATTCCGCAATTAGATGAAAGTTCATGCAATTGAGTTCCTAATTTGAGCCAAACTAAGATGGGGATTGAGAAATTATGCCCCGATTTGGGTTTTTCCCCAAACCCTAACCCTAACAGTGAGATTAAGGGCTCACCGTGGCTGTGCACATGGCGGGTGAATGCCGTTGCCGCGCAGCCCCGATGTCCCTGCTCCCCTACGGCCTGGTGCTCGCGCACCGCCGCCGCTACCCCGTCGCTGGTGGTGGTGCTGCCGCTGGTGCGAACAGCCGTCGGGTGTAGGGGAGTCGCCGCCTCTGACGTCGATGAGGGGACGTAGCCGCGCCACTGGTGCTGCTTGAGCTTGCCGCCGCTCGTGGTGGGCACACCCGCGCCCCCGGCTGACTGTCGTCGCCATCTTCCTCACGCCGATGCCCGCCCCTTGAGGCGCCGGTGATGGGCCGCTCGACGGAGCGCCGCGTGACCTCGTCACGCACGTGCGGCGGCGAAGGGCCCTCACGGGGCCATGAGCTAGAGCGCGGCGGCCGCTGCCACCGTGCGGCATGAGAGGGAGAGGGAGATGAGCGAGTGAAAGGGGAGAAGAAGGGAAGAGTGAGCCGTGCGGTCGGGGCGTTAGGGTTTGCCCCGGCCGGCCGGCGTCGCCTCCTTTTAAGCGGGAGAGGCGGCCCATCATAGCCGTCCATCCTTGATCGACGGCTGAGGCGCGCCGTGCCCCCGCCGTGGGCTGCACATGGGCTGAAAGGCCGCCCGCGCTGTGCGCACTATGGGCTGAGCCACGGCTTAAGTGGGCCGAATAGGCCGAATTAAGTTTTCCATTTATTTCGAATTTCAGAATGATTTATTCATTTATTCTCAGCACATTTACAGTTTATCCGTATAAATTTAATTTAAGTGCTGATTTCTGGAGTTTGAGGTTTAATTTTACTTTACCCATAATTTCTCCCATATTATCTTTTAAGCATAATTTTGCTTGATATTTGCACAAATAAGTTGAGAATTATTTTCTCATAAGTTGATTCCCTCTGCATTAAAATCTCTTATGAGATTTATTTAATAAATTTAAGATATGCTTTGGGAATTTTGTGCTGATATAATTTTTAAGTTTTCAGCTTTATGATTAATTAAGTGCTCATATTTAAGCTTTATTGGCATTTATTTCAATGCAATAAGTGTTTTATGCATTGTTTAAACTCTTAATTTTTTTTAAGTGCTATTTTAAGTTATAAATGGTTCATGAGTTCTAATTTATTTTGAGCTATAAGTTATATGGACCTTTATTTATGAGTCTTTTATATGCACCTGCTCATTCTTTTGATAAGTTTGAGCTTTAAGTCTAAGCATTTATTGCTTTTATAATGGTGCATGGCATTTAGTTTATAAGCTTTTAGCTTATTTAATTCCAGAATAAGTTCTAAAGTTTAAGCATGAGTTTTTATTTGCTTATTTATTTCCATCAGAATTGAATTTATTATGCCATAAGATTGAGGAAGACGTTCCCTGTGCTTCAGCTGTCAGAAGCTTTATATGCAATGTCTATAAGTTTTGACTTGCATTTATATTTTGGGACGCTTGACAAAGATATTAAATTTTATCCAGATAAGGTCCACTGGAAATGGTGCTAATAAATATTTAAATTAAATGCACCAAAGTGACATGCTTAATTATGAATAATCTAAATGATCATAAGTTATTCATATGCCGATTTTACGAAATTGACTGATATAAGAAAGTGCACAATAAGCTTGTATCTTTCAGTCTCGTGGAAAAGGTACGTGTTATGAAAATTCTCCAAACCAAACTTAGCATTATATTAAGCTAAGTTGTAGCATGTTCAACTCAGCAGGCCAAAATGGCATTAGAACTGAAAGTTGAGTAATAATAGACAGCAATTATATTATATACTACTGCTATTAATAAGTTGCAGTACTTTTAAGTAGCAGCTCATCATTGATGATGCATTGCACATCAATAATTAGATATTGAGTTGTGAAAGAATGATCCCAGGATCGAACCATTAAGCTGATGACAATAAGTATTAAGTCAACTGCTAGCAAGTCAGCTTAATATAATTGATATAAGGCTGACCATGTATCTCATAAATAAGCGCGCAAACTTTCATGAGGTATGTGGGAGGCACATATTCAGATTCTGGATGAGGCCGTATGAATAACTCCCGTAAGTTTTATAAGTTCTAACAAGGTATTTCAGTGAACTATAGTTAATGGGGTTCCAGTGGCTATTAATGCCGCTGACGACGCATTAGTCTGGTCTTGCTGTTATATTGAGTGTGAGCATAAGTTTAACTCGAACATAAGTTGTTGACCGTTCGATTAGTGGGAGAATGTTGGGTAATCTCAGGCCCAACAACTTGATTGGACAAGGCCCACGAGTTCCAATCTAAGCCCAATTGTTAATTGCTTTGATCGGCGGCAAACCTAAGCCCATTAGGCACGGCCCCGGACCCACAGAGCCTATTTATGAGCCGTCTCTATTCGCGAGTTCCTCCCGTATCCGATCTACTAAAGGCTCTGAAGGGTTTCGGAAGCGCGTGTCTACGTTCTTCTCTTCCTCCCACAGGTACGGATTGAGTTCTTCACCAACCAAGAGCGTTCCGCCCCTGATCAGGTGAAGATTAAGGCTACTTCATCTACATCAATATCAAGATCATCTACGGAGACACAGATGGATCCTACAACCAATGGTTAGTATCCTAAATCAGTTTTCCGCATGAGTTTAATGGTTTGTGGTCAAGTTCAGGCTAAGATAAGTTCTGGCATGGTTTGATTAATCTCTAACCCTAAACATTAATTCTAACAGGCCGGACTCCATTTCTCCGCGCAGCGGTCACACAAACCGCGGGCGCGGCGATATGCCTGCAGTGCTGCGAACTTGTCGGTGACCGAACGTGCTGCGTCAGGTGGCTTCGCTTCAGGCGGCGATGTTGGATTGTCAGTTCTGGGAGGCGGGGAAGACGGAAGCGGACCCTGAGAAAAGGGCTTAGATGATGCAGTCCAGTCCAAGCGTCGTGACTCCCGTCTCGGCTCCGCTACTTCTTCCTGCAAAAGAGCCAAAGTACACGCAGAGTCGAGGTCTTTGGGACGCTGAATATGAATAGCAGCTCGAATATGTGGACGAAGCCCTTCAACGAAACGCATGGTGTAATAGAGAGGGTCGGTATTTGGCCCATAAGCGACAAGCTGATCAACTAGAGCAGTAAAATTGTCTATGTAATCTTGGACAGAGCCCAGCTGAGAAATGCGATATAACTGGCGAATCAACTGTTCTTGCTGATCGCGACCAAATCACTCAAGCAGTAACTGTCCGAACTGCGACCAGGAAGCAGAGCGCAAACGAGACTCAACGGACATAGACCAACGAGCAGCAGCACCAGTGAAGTGCATAGCCACCACCCGAACCCATAACCGCGAATCCACATGGTAGAGATCAAAATAATCCTCACATCGCGACATCCATAGTTTGGGATTACTCCCTTCAATTTGGAGACTTAACCGGACCCCTTTTTCTTGTTCATAGACCCATTTAGGGTGTCATCCGTTAGAATTTGAGCAGATATACATATAAAAATTGATAGATAAATTTAATTGTGGTAGAAATTAATAATTTAGAAATATATAGGTATATTAAGGCGACAAGCAATATTGATACAAGTTTAAGTGGTGATCTTAATTTACATGTCACGATAGCACATGCGGGTGATATGGATCTAATTTTAATATATTATTTTAGATTATCTATCACAATAGTAAATGTTGTACGTCGAGAATGGCCTAACGCAAAGACGTCGTTTTCAACATGGGAACAGATCGAGATGCAAACCACCACTGAATCTGCTGCTTGGGCCGACACACGTACATACCCATGGACCACCACCGTAAATTACTCCACACTAGCACTCAATGGTTGGGCGCGCGGTTGTTAGCTGGGCCATTGATGCACAATAGTAGGCAACAGTGCTTCGTACAATCAGGACCCCCGGAGACGACTTGCTATGCTCGAAAGTCGATCTTCATATATACTCCCTTCAATTTGGAGACTTAACCAGACCCCTTTTTCTTGTTCATAGACCCATTTAGGGTGTCGTCCGTTGGAATTTGAGTAGGTATACATATAAAAATTGATAGATAAATTTAATTGTGGTAGAAATTAGTAATTTAGAAATATATAGGTATATTAATTTGATAATTTATTTTTCCTATTATAGGGTATGTTGGTCAGTTAGATGTAGATTTAGGGTTCTTTTAGTTTGTCTTTAGTACCTAGGGCGACAGGGAATATTGATACAAGTTTAAGTGGTGATCTTAATTTACATGTCACGATAGCAAATGCAGGAGATTTGGATCTAATTTTAATATATTATTTTAGATTATCTATCATAATAGTAAATGTTGTGTGTCGAGAATGGCCTAACGTGAAGACGTCGTTTTCAACATGGGAACAGATCGAGATGCAAACCACCATTGAATCTGCTGCTCGGGCAGACACACGTATATACCCATGGACCACCATCGTAAATTACTTCACTCTAGCACTCAATGGTTGGGCGCGCGGTTGTTAGCTGGGCCATTGATGCACAATACTAGGCAACAGTGCTTCGAACAATCAGCCCCCCGGAGACTCGACTTGCTATGCTCGAAAGTCGATCTTCATATGTACTGCCTTCAATTTGGAGAATTAACCAGACCCCTTTTTCTTGTTCATAGACCCATTTAGGGTATCATCCGTAGGAATTTGAGCAGATATACATATAAAAATTGATAGATAAATTTAATTGTGGTAGAAATTAATAATTTAAAAATATATAGGTATATTAATTTGATAATTTATTTTTCCTATAATAGGGTATGTTGGTCAGTTAGATGTAGATTTAGGGTTCTTTTAGTTTGTCTTTAGTACTTAGGGCGACAGGCAATATTGATACAAGTTTAAGTGGTGATCTTAATAATTTACATGTCATGATAGCACATGCGGGTGATATGGATTTAATTTTAATATATTATTTTAGATTATCTATCATAATAATAAATGGTGTACGTCGAGAATGGCCTAACGCGAAGACGTCGTTTTCAACATGGGAACAGATCGAGATGCAAACCACCACTGAATCTGCTGCTTGGACCGACACACGTACATACCCATGGACCACCATCGTAAATTACTCCACACTAGCACTCAATGGTTGGGCGCGCGGTTGTTAGCTGGGCCATTGATGCACAATAGTAGGCAACAGTGCTTCGTACAATCAGGACCCCCGGAGACTTGACTTGCTATGCTCGAAAGTCGATCTTCATATATACTCCCTTCAATTTGGAGACTTAACCGGACCCCTTTTTCTTGTTCATTGACCCATTTAGGGTGTCATCCGTTGGAATTTGAGTAGATATACATATAAAAATTGATAGATAAATTTAATTGTGGTTGAAATTAGTAATTTAGAAATATATAGGTATATTAATTTGATAATTTATTTTTCCTATAATAGGGTATGTTGGTCAGTTAGATGTAGATTTAGGGTTCTTTTAGTTTGTCTTTAGTACCTAGGGCGACAGGGAATATTGATACAAGTTTAAGTGGTGATCTTAATTTACATGTCACGATAGCAAATGCGGGAGATTTGGATCTAATTTTAATATATTATTTTAGATTATCTATCATAATAGTAAATGTTGTGTGTCGAGAATGGCCTAACGCGAAGACGTCGCTTTCAACATGGGAACAGATCGAGATGCAAACCACCACTGAATCTGTTGCTGGGGCAGACACACGTGCATACCCATGGACCACCATCGTAAATTACTCCACACTAGGACCCAATGGTTGGGCTCGCGGTTGTTAGCTGGGCCATTGATGCACAATAGTAGGCAACAGTGCTTCGTACAATCAGTCCCCCGGAGACTTGACTTGCTATGCTCGAAAGTCGATCTTCATATGTACTGCCTTCAATTTGGAGACTTAACTGGACCCTTTTTCTTGTTCATACACCCATTTAGGGTATCATCCGTAGGAATTTGAGCAGATATACATATAAAAATTGATAGATAAATTTAATTGTGGTAGAAATTAATAATTTAAAAATATATAGGTATATTAATTTGATAATTTATTTTTCCTATTATAGGGTATGTTGGTCAGTTAGATGTAGATTTAGGGTTCTTTTAATTTGTCTTTAGTACTTAGGGCGACAGGCAATATTGATACAAGTTTAAGTGGTGATCTTAATAATTTACATGTCATGATAGCACATACGGGTGATATGGATTTAATTTTAATATATTATTTTAGATTATCTATCATAATAATAAATGGTGTACGTCGAGAATGGCCTAATGCGAAGACGTCGTTTTCAACATGGGAACAGATCGAGATGCAAACCACCACTGAATCTGCTGCTTGGACCGACACACGTACATACCCATGGACCACCATCGTAAATTACTCCACACTAGCACTCAATGGTTGGGCGCGCGGTTGTTAGCTGGGCCATTGATGCACAATAGTAGGCAACAGTGCTTCGTACAATCAGGACCCCCGGTGACTTGACTTGCTATGCTCGAAAGTTGATCTTCATATATACTCCCTTCAATTTGGAGACTTAACCGGACCCCTTTTTCCTGTTCATAGACCCATTTAGGGTGTCGTCCGTTGGAATTTGAGTAGATATACATATAAAATTTGATAGATAAATTTAATTGTGGTAGAAATTAATAATTTAGAAATATATAGGTATATTAATTAGATAATTTATTTTTCCTATTATAGGGTATGTTGGTCAGTTAGATGTAGATTTAGGGTTCTTTTAGTTTGTCTTTAGTACCTAGGGCGACAGGGAATATTGATACAAGTTTAAGTGGTGATCTTAATTTACATGTCACGATAGCAAATGCGGGAGATTTGGATCTAATTTTAATATATTATTTTAGACTATCTATCATAATAGTAAATGTTGTGTGTCGAGAAGGGCCTAACGCGAAGACGTCGCTTTCAACATGGGAACAGATCGAGATGCAAACCACCACTGAATCTGCTGCTTGGGCAGACACACGTGCATACCCATGGACCACCATCGTAAATTACTCCACACTAGCACCCAATGGTTGGGCTCGCGGTTGTTAGCTGGGCCATTGATGCACAATAGTAGGCAACAGTGCTTCGTACAATCAGTCCCCCGGAGACTTGACTTGCTATGCTCGAAAGTCGATCTTCATATGTACTGCCTTCAATTTGGAGACTTAACCGGACTCCTTTTTCTTGTTCATAGACCCATTTAGGGTGTCATCCGTTGGAATTTTGAGCAGATGTACATATAAAAAAATTGATAGATAACTTTAATTGTGGTAGAAATTAATAATTTAGAAATATATAGGTATATTAATTTGATAATTTATTTTTCCTATAATAGGGTATGTTGGTCAGTTAGATGTAGATTTAGGGTTCTTTTAGTTTGTCTTTAGTACTTAGGGCGACAGGCAATATTGATACAAGTTTAAGTGGTGATCTTAATAATTTACATGTCATGATAGCACATGCGGGTGATATGGATTTAATTTTAATATATTATTTTAGATTATCTATCATAATAATAAATGGTGTACGTCGAGAATGGCCTAACGCGAAGACGTCGTTTTCAACATGGGAACAGATCGAGAGGCAAACCACCACTGAATCTGCTGCTTGGACCGACACACGTACATACCCATGGACCACCATCGTAAATTACTCCACACTAGCACTCAATGGTTGGGCGCGCGGTTGTTAGCTGGGCCATTGATGCACAATAGTAGGCAACAGTGCTTCGTACAATCAGGACCCCCGGAGACTTGACTTGCTATGCTCGAAAGTCGATCTTCATATATACTCCCTTCAATTTGGAGACTTAACCGGACCCCTTTTTCTTGTTCATAGACCCATTTAGGGTGTCGTCCGTTGGAATTTGAGTAGATATACATATAAAAATTGATAGATAAATTTAATTGTGGTAGAAATTAATAATTTAGAAATATATAGGTATATTAATTAGATAATTTATTTTTCCTATTATAGGGTATGTTGGTCAGTTAGATGTAGATTTAGGGTTCTTTTAGTTTGTCTTTAGTACCTAGGGCGACAGGCAATATTGATACAAGTTTAAGTGGTGATCTTAATTTACATGTCACGATAGCACATGCTGGTGATTTGGATCTAATTTTAATATATTATTTTAGATTATCTATCATAATAGTAAATGTTGATAATTTAGATAGAAACTTAGATGTTATTCCAAACTATCTTTCATGATGATATATAGGATCGGGAAATAATTTAGACATTGATTTATGCAGTTTACTTTGTGATGTATCTGTAATGGCAGCGATGGGATGATTATTTAGGAAACAAGAGAGAACGTGCGTATAGCTAGCCTGGCCCGGAAGAGGAAAAAAAAGAGAGACACGGTGCATTCTGGCTATAGATGCACCATCCAACTGGACTACTCAGTCTTTAGCAGATTGATTGCGTAGCATCACCAATCCTCGGGCATTACCAATACTTGTACAACTGTGGTTCCATATAATTGGCCTCGCTCGATCTACCTTCTTCACAAGCCGATTCCTTTCACAGTATAAACTCTACCCGGCCTCTGGTTCCCGTGCCTCCTCATCTTGCACAGTCCCTTTGCTTTGCTCTGGGACTCTCAACTCTCAAACATTCATCTGGCTACCTACAACTCCCATAATAATGCCATCCAAACCCACACCATAATCGTAGAGGGACAAGAGAGCGACACCATTGCGCAAGCAAGCAAGCAAGGTTCTGGGATGGCTAGCTATGGAGGCGGCACTAATCTCTAGAGCTTCCAATTAAGCCTATGTGAAACGCCCTAGATTTCGCGATGCCGAAATCCTGAGTTTAACAAAGCATATGATAGTCCCAAGACTCTATGGCTATCAAATAATGTCTGTCTCGCTGAACTCACAACCATGCTCACAAACGTTTAATGTTTAGCTTACAACCTTATTTAGGCTTTTACTTCAGTACACAGACCGGTACAAGCCACTTGGGCTAAGCATGAAAGGAAATCAGAGTAAAGCAACTAGCGCATCTTCTGGACCATCTCCCCAGGCACTTCTCGAGCATAGCGCCGCAACCTCCTCAGTCGTACCAACCATCGTTGAAGTCGTACTCCGGCTCCTCGTCCTCCATTTCTGTACGATAAGTGTACAGGTCACTAATCCGAACACCCCAAATCCGCCTAACCAGTATTTCAAATGAAGGCTAGGTTTCCTATGCGAGCAATATACATAAACCATATTCATGTTATCAACACCATTTCACAATAACCATCCTCATCTCACCACCAAACACCTCATCACCACATCACTCGACTAAATCTGCGACAAGAGCGACTCCCTCCTGCCCTTTGCCTCATCGGCCAACGCCGGACCTATCGCTCGAGGGAGAGAAGAAAACCCCATGCTAGTTGTATTGACTCCGCCTTTGGGTCGTCCTTAACCGTGGACACGGCTATACGTATAGATTTACACTCTACAGAGGTTGTACAGTAACATACGAAGATGGGCTACGACGGCCGTCGCCGGCATAGTCCTTCTACACAATTGGTAATCCTACACCTAATGGTGCCGCTTTGCTTTTCTGAGCTAGAACAAGTTTGGATACACACCACCGCACACTCGGAACTGTGAAACAACTCAGATATCCTAACTTGTGGTGAGACACCTTAGGCATGAATCCAAACGCCCCCGTAAACATCTCAATGCCTTAGGCTAGTCCAGATGGTACCTAAGGCTATGCGCAGCCGTGCCCTCATTCGGTGCGCAATAGCTTTACGGCACAGATTTAGGGCAATGGACCACGCGGTCGACGCCCCTATCCGTTGCGCAATGGTTCGGCCGAGGCCGCTCAACTGCATGCGTAGGGCAGCGCGGAAGAGCCCCGCATGCACTGTGGGCTGCGGGCCCCGCCAACCGCCGCTGCCTCCCGCGCGCGTACGGAGAGGAGGCGTCAGCCGGCGGAGGATGACCGACGGCGCAGCGGCGGTCAGGGAGGAGGCGGATCTGGGGAGGCGGAGCTCGGCAGAGGCGGAGGAGTGACCTTGAAGACACCCTTGCCGACGCGGAGGGGCGTGGCGGGGCGCGGATCCGGCCCCCATCGTCACCGGGGAGGCGGAGCTCGGGGAGGCGAGCTGGCCGGCGGCGGGTAGGAGCTCGGGGCGGCGGCGTCGGTGCTCCGTTGCCAACGAGGAGGAGAGCGACGATGGGAGAGAACTGGGCCTGCGGGAAAGAAGGGGTGGGAGGAGATGCGGTGGGGGAGGCAGCGAGAGAGACTAGAGAGAGAGAAGGGGGAGAAGAAGGGGTGGTTGATAAGAAATGATGAAATATTTGGGGTGGGATATAGGGTAAAGATGTAGGGTAAAATGGAGCGCGGATATTTTTTTAGGGGCGCTGTATGTGCTGACCAGAAATATTTCTTTTGGATAAGGTAACGTGGGTGTGAATACTCTTAGTACGCCTATAACACAAGGCCTTACCCCATCAACTATTTGAATTGGCCCAACGATGGGCTCATGTTGTTGTACGCTGCTGCCAGCCATGCACTGCGTCGTCGTACCAGATCTTAAAGTTTGCATCAGTCATAGCCTTTAATTTGGGCTGTTGAACAAGAGGGGGTGTGTTTAGATGGATTGAAATTGGAATTGAAATGCACTGTAACGCTGAAAAATACACTGTAGCAATTTTCGTTTGTTTGTGGTAAATATTGTCCTACTATGGTCTAAGTGGCTCAAAAGATTCGTCTCGCAAAGTACATCTAAACTGTGCAATTAATTTTTTATTTCATCTACATTTAGCACTCCATTCATGTGCCGGTATTTTGATGCGATGGGGAATCTTTTTTCTGCGTAGTGAAATTTCGGAGAAATTTTGAGATGTAAGGCTGGGTGATGCCAGACGTGCGGCGGTGAGTCCCCACGCACACTACCCATTGTACCCTTTCTGCAGCACGGCATGGGCTGATCGATTTTCGTGTCGCTCCGCCGCCGCAGCAGTCAGTACGCAAACACACATGGCACGTACCGTCCTCTCGCCAGCTGAATTATTATTGAGGCTGTGGGTGGTATCCAAGAAGATGCCAATGCGCAAGACCACAACACGTACGGGCGCAATAGTCACACTACACTGTTTTTTTTTGTTGTGACTGGCTTCACACCTTAGGCTGAATTCACTGAGACACTTGTAAACCAATTTCTATTTCAAATTTTACTCAGTGAACCGTATTATGTCTACAGTGCGAAACAGTATATACAGGTCCATTTGCAAGTGGACCGGTGAACTTAGGCTGAGTCCAATGGGACTCCCTATCCCCGTTCTCTAAACACTGTTCCAACTATCTACACTCACAGCTGCAGTGTACAGAGAAGCTATTTACAGAACACCATTGGACTCAACCTTTGCCTTTTGGCTGACATTCTGACAAGTGAAAGGGACGGAACGCTCGATCGATCGATCCGTGCATGTGATGTGAGGACGCTTTACTATTGCTTGACGATGGCGCATAGTACTCGTCGATCGTGCATGCATGCTCCAATTCGTATGAGTTTTTTTCCAATTCGTATGTCAGGAAGGTAGTAGAGAACTGCTTCGGCCAAGTGGTGGACGACAACCGAGCTCGGCTGGCCCTGCGCTTCGTCCACAAAGGAGGTGCATCCACTGGGTCGTTGGGAGCCGTAGGTCGTGTACTGCGCGCGGCAAGAACAAACATGCACAGGACCGAGACATCCTGCTTGCCTGGGATACTCCCTGCAGTCTGTTTCAAACCAACAAGGTAAGACTGATCGATCGACCACCCCGTCAGCAACAAAGTTTTCATTATTAGCGATGCCATCCCGTCCTTTTGGCTGGCCCATCCATGCATGTTGTGTGTATATATAAGATTATAATACATGTGAAATCAATAAAAATCTTGAGACAAACTTTTTCTGTATAATAGTGAAAATTTGCTGGATATTCACCGCATGCATGGCTCAAACATCGTGATATATAGTCGTGGATCACAGTATATAAGCTAGCTAGTAACGTACACAAGTGCTGAGGATATAGAAACCTTAACTGCTCGATCTATAGGATGGATCGAGAATCAAGAAATGAGAATGTAAACCTGGTAACAACCGACATTAGCCTGAGCAATTATTGAACGTGAATGGTGTTGAGTCTCTCTTTCCATTGAGTCAAAATAATTCAGCCTCCACCATGTCTACCTAGGCCGGGAGAGTAGGGACGACATGACTCCACCATGGCGCACACAGTGCCGAAGTCTCTTTGCCACTAGTACACCATTGAATTATTGAAGCACATGTAGTACGTCCTGCTGGCCAGGCGCCAAGCGCAAGTCACCACGCGTGACAGCTTTGAACGCATGCATGATCAAATCCCAAAAAAAGGCGAGCTCCCAAAAGTATCTCTTTTCACATTTCCCTGTGAAGTGAAGCGCGTTGCACGCATAGGGACTGTTTGGTTGCCTGGCTATCCGGCTGGCTAGGCCACGTCAGGACGTAGCTAGTGTTTGGTGAGGAATCCCGTTTCCCTAGCCCGGCCCCAGCTGTGCAACTTGAGCCAACTTGAGCCCCGATGGGTGGCTCCGCGAGAACGGCCGATTTGGTGTTTCTATTCTGGCCCGGCCAATTTGGGCACAAGTGCGCCCCGTGTGGCTATCTCCTCTCCCTCTCCGTCCTTCTCCCTGCTCGACTATGGCGACGACGGGTAGCCGCCGGAGCACCTCCCCCGTCGTCTCCCTCCCTGCGTCGAGGGTGGGCGGTCACCGGGCAGCGGCGTGGCCGCGGGAGCACCTCCCCCATCCCCTCCCTCCACGCCGGCAGCCGCGACGATGTGGAGGACGTGCGCATCGACGTCACAGCTCCGCCGCGAGGAGAGGGAGCGGCAGCCGCACCAACTGCTGCGGCGAGAAGGTGGAGTAGCCGCAGGAGCACCTCCCCCGTCCTATCCCTCCACGCCGGCAGCCGCGACGAGGTGGGGGACATGCGAGGCGACGGCACAGCTTCGCCGTGACGAGGTGGAGGAGGTGGAGGTAGAGGAGGCCGGCGGATTTGGAGGTAGAGGAAGGCGGAGGAGGTGGAGGGGGAGGAGGCCGGTGAAGGTGGAGGAGGCCGGCGGATCTTGAGGTAGAGCACAGGGCGGCGGAGGTGGAGGGGAAGGAGGAGGCCGGTGGAGGTAGAGGCGGCGAATCTGGATGAGGAGGAGACCGATGGAGGTGAAGGAGCCCGGTGGCCACCATGTTGGTCAAGGCAACCAAACATGAACTATGTCTAGACAGGCTACACAGAAAATGCAACCAAAGAGAAGTTTTTGTAGTGCAATAGCCTACGATAGCCTGGTTTGAGCTAGCATGGCCAGAGAAGCGGGGCGGGCTACGGTTGAACAGCAACCAAACAGACCCATAGTGTCCTCAAAAGCATCTCTCATCATGTCTAAAGTCTAAACTGTGATTGGGAAACTACCTCACTGCTTTGAAGTACTAATTGCACTTTAATTATTATCTTAAACAAAACGTTTGTCGTCAACACAAAGTACACTGCACACACTATCGTCGACGTTTCCTCCACATTTCCCTGTGAAGTGAAGCGCGTTACATTCATGATTCCCAGCAGTAGGCCACTATGCCTGTGCTCAAAGTATGGACCTGCAGGTTTGGCAGCCCAGCACGTGTCTGCTCAGTATATTCATCAGGCATGCATTTCTATCAAAATAGCGTCAGGCCCCCAGAGACTTGACTTGCTGCTCTTCTACATGCCTACACATCTGCGTCTATATATATATGTGAGAGGGAGGGGGGAGAGAGCACGCTTCCTGCTTCTGAAGTCTGGCACCAGTTCAACTCTGTCTCTCATCTCTTAATCCCCGTCCTCCTACGCAAGTTTGGGACGACTACAAGAGCCCCAATTGATGCTTGCAGGTAATTTATTAAGCTGCTAGCTAGCTGATTGGACTTGAGCGAGCAAAGCTTGTCTCATCCCCTTTTCCCATCTTGTTGTGCTCTAATTTTCTTCTCTACTACTAATGAAATCCATGGTAGGCTAGCTGCGGCATCTAACCTTGGGAGCCATGGAAATTGTGACGGGGGCACTGGGCGCCGTCCTCTCCAAGCTTGGCGAGCTACTCAAGGATGAGTACAACCTGAACCGGAACGTCAGGAAGGACATCGAGAACCTCTCCAGCGAGCTTGAGAGCATGAAGGGTACCCTCAGCGTCATCGGTGGTGTGCCGCCGGAGGAGCTCAGTGAGCCACAAAGGATCTGGGCTCGGGATTTAAGGGAGTTGTCATACGATATGGAGGATATTGTAGACACCTTCCTCGTGGACGTCCGACGCTCTGATCCCCACGCTAAAAGCATCAACAAAGGGTTCATCAACATCATAAGGGAAATGGTCAATAAGGCCAGGTCTTCCCGTGGGATCGGCCATGAGATCAAGGCCATCATGGAGCGTGTCAAGGAAGTGGCTGAGCGACGTGACAGGTCAGTGATCAACGCCCCTTTGTATTAGTATATCATTTTGACTCTTACGGTCTTACCTAAAATGAATTTGCATCAATTATTTCCTTGGACAGGTATAAGGTCGATACTACTGCACCTGTGAAAACCTCGATTGACCCTCGTATAACATCTCTTTATACCGACCTGAAGGACCTTGTTGGAATTGATGAGGCAAGGAAAGAAGTGGTAGCAATGTTGACAAGAGAAGATGGCATCTCCACACAGCAACAAAGGATAATCTCCATTGTTGGATTTGGTGGACTAGGCAAGACAACGCTTGCCAAAGCAGTGTGTGACGAGCTTAAGACGCAATTCGATTGCACCGCTTTCGTTCCAGTATCTCAAACTCCTGACACCAACAAAGTTCTCAAGGACATCCTTTATGGACTGGACAAGAAAAAGTATGAGAATATTCATAGCACAATGTTGGATGCAAGGCATCTCATTGATAAAGTACGGGAATTCCTCCAAGATAAGAGGTATGTACACGACATCTAGCTATTTTGTACATGTGGTCAGTCTCACTTTGAACTCTCCAATATATGCATCAAATTAGGAACGCCTTACATGCAGATTGCACACTCAAAATTTTACAAATTATTTTTACTAGTCCATCAACCCGTGCGATACACGGGTTAGAATTTTAGAAGATATAGATTTAATCTTTATTGATATTAGTGTTGATTATTTTAATATATCTTTTGTAATGGCATTGTGGGTGATTTGTATGCAAATTTAGGAATTATTTTAATGTTGAGGTAATTTAATCCATATTTTTATAACTATGTGACAGTAATTTTTATTCCACTTTATGGGGTTATTTTAATTCATATTCATAATGATGTGATCAGTGATTTTTATATAAATATAGGAGGTTATTTCATTTCACCTTTCATAATATTATGGTGGGTAATTTTTATATAAATTAAGATGAATATTTTATCTCGTCTTTCATAATGGCATGATGGATAATTTTTAGAACATATAATATATCTAATCGCTATAATTATCAAAGCTATATGATGGATGGCCGGAGGCTTCTAATTTTTTAGGAATTCTTAGGATTTGTCTTTTTTTTTCTAACACGTCCAGTGAAAATTAACTTGGACGCTCTAATTTGTAATACTATATCATCGACCCGTGCTCTCGCACATGTTGAAGTTTATGAGATATAGATTTAATTCTTAGTAATATTAGAGGAGATATTTTAATTCATCCTTCGTAACTGAATTACCGTAATGTATACGCAATTTTTGAAATTAATTTAACTTATCTTTCATGATGGCATATTGGATAATTTATATAAAGATGTAAGACTTATTTTATTTCATTTTTTAAATGGAATGATGAGTAATTTATATGCAAATTTAGATAGTTATTTAATTCATATTTTATTATAACATGGTGGGTAGTTTTATGCAATTTTAAGGGGTTATTTAGTTCATATTTTATAATGGAATTGTTATTCAAATTTAGGGGATTATTTTATTTCATCTATCATAATGTCATGGTGGGGTGATTTTTTAGAAATTATATTAGATCTAATGACTACTTTGTTAGAACTACACGATGGATGACATGATGTTTCTGATTTTTTGAGAATTTTTAAGATTTGTCTTTTCCTAGAAAACATATATAATATAAAGCTACATGAGGATGAAAAATATGTTAATTACATAGAAAATAGACCTAGTAGTTATTAATATTTCAATCTACAATCAATGATAGAGATGTGTAATTACTTAGAAAATAAATTAAAAAAAAGAAAAATTTGAAAAAAAAATTGTTTTCGTTGAGAGTTGAACTCAAAACCTTTTATAACGACGGATGTGGATAATTAAAAAACTACAAAAAAGAGAAGAAATTTGCTTTCATTGAGAGTTGAACTCGAAACCTTTCATAATGGCAGAGGTGGGTAATTACTTAGAAAACAGATCTAAAGGCTAGTAATATTCCAATCGAACGATGGACGGCTGGATGTTTCTAATTTTTGTGAGAATTTCTAGAATTTATCTTTTTTTCTTAGCGCGTCTGGTGAGGATTAACGTGGAGGCTCCAAAGGAGCCTCTAATTAGTAATATTAAGATTGATTGTCTTGAATTGTAGAAGAAAAGTTAACATATAGAGTATGCTAACCTTTACACTATACTAGGAACCAAAATTTTTCTTGTGGGTGAATAAGTATGTGAACCTGCCACCTTATTCACGCCTCAAGCCCATACTACGAAAATATGAAGTCAATAACTTGATTGCTTAAAGCAACTAATGAGTTCAATCAAAATTACCTCCTCCCTAGACGTCTTATTAATAAGATACATTGCCATGCTGCCTTGCCGATCCATAAACCTTGCTTGGATCAGATCAGATCTGATCAGCAGATGCATGGGGGTTTCGGTTTCTAATAATCAGGTTTAATTATACTTTTCGGCAGAAGCCTAAAAATCATCCAATGTGTGTGAGCGCGCACGCGTGTGTTCAAAAGATGCGTTCGACGGATACTCTTCCTCAGTTAATTTCATATTTATACTTACATGGCTCCTCTGTTACTGTACGCATAGGTACTTAATTGTCATCGATGATATATGGTCTGAGGAACCCTGGAAAATTATAAGATGTGCTCTGGTTGAGAATAACAGGGGAAGTCGAATAGTTACAACAACCCGCATAATTGATGTTGCTGAGCAAGTGGGTGGTTGTTGTTATAATCTCAAGCCTCTTGATCCTCGCAGCTCTAGAATATTGTTCTGTAGAAGAATATTTGGTCATGATGATAAATTGGCCGAAGAATTTTCAGAAGTATCAGAAAAAATTTTGAACAAATGTGGAGGTGTGCCATTGGCTATCAAAGCAACATCAAGTTTGCTGGTACATAAGAAGGAGAATGTAAACGAGTGGAACAAGTTTTGTGAATCCATTGGTTCCGGAAGGAGCAATAATGGTGTGGAGAATATGAGAAAGATATTATCACTTAGCTACTATGATCTACCTTCCCATCTCAAGACATGTTTATTATATCTAAGCATATTTCCAGAGGACTATGATATTGCGAGGGAATGGTTAATATGGAGGTGGATAGCAGAAGGTTTTGTCGAGCATGACGATGTTGGCCAAAGCTTATTTGATATTGGAGAGAGCTACTTCAATTGTCTTGTAAATAGAAGCCTGATCGAGCCAATATATGATGGTGTTGTCGAAGCCAAGGCCTATGCATATAGGCCTGTGTCTTGCCTTGTGCATGATATGGTGCATGATCTCATTCGTTCCTTGGCAAGGGAAGAAAACTTTGTTGCCACTGGATTAGATGAGAGCAATCAAAACACAGCATCATCGAGCAGAAAGATTCGAAGGTTATCCTTTCATCATACTGCTTGGCCTCCAAGGATTGTATCGAAGTGGAACATAACCAAGTTGAGGTCCCTTGCTGCCTTTGGTCCTGCTGCTATGGAAATTAAAGACTGCCATAATGTAAATGATTGCCATCATCTACGTGTAATGGATCTAGAAGATTGCCACAATCTTCGCAGTCATCAAGATGTGAAGTTTATCAGAAACTTAACTCATCTAAGGTATCTAGGCCTGCCGAGCAGGGTGTATACTGATGAGCTCCTAGCAGAGATTGGAAATCTAAAATTCTTGCAGAGGCTGGACTTAAGTGGAGCAAGGGCGGCTATAGATCCTGGAGAAATGGATATAGGTGAGCTGCCGTTGAGTATTCTTGGGCTAACACAACTAATGTTTCTATCCGGTACAGGGTTTACAAGGCTACCGGCTGGGTTAAGGAACCTAACGTCTCTGCAAGAGCTGCGTGGAGTGTCCGTGGATTGTGCACAGGTGGCGGAAGAGCTGGGCCATCTCACGCAGCTGAGGGTTCTCGAGGTCATGCTCGGAAATTTCAATGAAGTCAGTGATGAAAGCCTGGATACAGCTTTGGTTGGGTCCCTAGGAAAAATGCACAATATCCAAAGTCTAGAGGTATCAGAATGTTATGGACGGCCAGTCGACCTCGACGCAGCTGAAGGCTCGATGGACTCCTCCGTAGGCAACCTGCACAATCTTATAATTACAGGAGCCAGTTTGTTGCCGACATGGATTAAGCCTGAATCGCTTCCCCTGCTCTCCACCGTAAAAATAGGGGTTTCTCAGCTGCGAGCGGATGACATCACGGTCCTTGGGAAGCTTCAGGCTCTCAGATTTCTCCAACTCATTGTGATTGGAGACACACGCACACACGCAGACAGCTGGAAAAAATCGCGGTTGGTGTGGATGCATTCCCACGACTCGTACACTGCAAGTTGTTTTGGGTTGCAGTGGTTCCATCCATGTTTCCACAAGGAGCTATGCCCATGCTTGAAGACTTCCTCTTCTATATGTATTTGGATGCTTTCACTACTGGAGGTGAACTTACAGTTGACGATCTAGCCTTGGGTCACCTCCCTTCCCTTAAGACTGTGGATGTTACCCTTGTTACGAAGAAGGAAGGAGACAGCAAAGGCGCGGTGGCGAGGACAGTGAAGGAGAAGCTGATGCACGAGGGGGCTATCCACCCCAACCACCCATCCATTTCTTTTTCAACCAGGTACGTACGCCATATCCTCCTTTCTTCTCCGCGCCTTCCTTAATTCTGATGAGTTATATATATCTCTCTCATTGATGGGTGGTGGGTTGATTAAACGTTGCTTTTGTCTTGATGCGCACGACAAAAGAACAACATTTAGGTACGTAGCCGCACATCTACGCCGCTTTAGCATCCGACATGCAAGAGCAAATTTTGCATTCTGACCCTGCCTTAATTTATTTTCACAAATGACCTCCTACTGAAACTATTTGCATCATCTGACCCTTTTTGCGGCGCCACGGACGTTGGCGCCGCAGCCACACATTGCGGCGCCACGGGACCTGGCGCCGCAACCCCTCCCAGGCTCCAGCGTGGCGCTGAGTGGGGCCCGGCTGCGGTGCCAGGTCCCGTGGCGCCGCAACCCTGCGGCGCCAATGCCACTGGCGCCGCAGTGCGGAAGCCCAAACGGGCCAAATTCTGGGCCGCGAGACGTGCCGCCCACTTCACCTCCTCTCGCATCTCCACCCGCCCAAGCTCCGCCGCGCCGCCTGCCCCCTCCTCCTCACGCGGCGGCCGCGCCGCCCGCCGCCGGCTGCTCGCGCCGCCCGCGCCGCGTCCTCACGCGGCGGGCGCGCCGCCCGCGCCGCCTCCTCACGCGGTTGCTCGCGCCGCCCGCCGCCCTCCCGCTGCGGCGCCACAGACGCCCACTGTCGCCTCCTCAGCTCTAGGTATGGAATCCTTTGGATCTTTTGTACAATTCCAGAAATAAGTATAGTGTTGGGTACCACCTTTGCTTAGCAATAACAAAAAAACATGTATAGAGTTGGGTACCACCTTTGCTTAGCAATCATATAGAACGGGTAACCAAGCAACCAAAGCACATGACAGGAAAATCTACCAATATAGGCTGAAAATGCAGTGCGTGAATACCAAAAATAAAGTTAAATCCGCGACTGAATGTGGTCCATCGATCAAATGCCACTAAACATTTCATATGTGAGACCGATTACCGATCTTAACACTTCCCTAGAAAAAGGATCCAAATTTGCAACTAGCTAAAGAGTTATATACTCTCCTGTTGCTTCAAAAAAAAAAGAGTTATATACTTGGAAGAACCGAAGAAGGGTAGCAGTACTATCCTTGGCCCCACCGCCTTGGCACGTCGGCGACTCATCAGGAAGAAATTACAAACTGATGGGGCTTGACAAGTCGCGACGATGTCCGAAGCAAATGCCGACTAGCTAGCCTTTTTTGTAATAGAGGGGCAGAGGGCCAAACTTTGCCACAAGTAGATAGGGAGTGTAAGCGCAGCACGTACGGCAAAAATGTGGCATGCATGCGTGTATGTATGGATCAAGCAACAAGCAATGTCCGGAACCATGCATCGATCGGCCTGAAATGTGGCATGCATGTTGTTTAATGTCTTTGCAGGATGGCGGACCCCCAGCACCTTCTAGATCCAGCCATCGAGCTTAAGCACCGCGCAGCACGTATCGCGGCTGGCGAGGTAAAACCACACGTATTTTTTATATAAATACGCCCTACTCTCGTTAATAGATATGTACATACGGCTGATGTTACATACATTTTTCAGGAGCTACCGCCTCTGCGGGGCCGTACTCACACGCACCACCTCAGTTGGGACGAGCGGTACGCCCCGTACATACAGGAGGCCAACATGTTGGACCTTGCTAGGGTGGTTAACTCCGGTCTCCCACCGTTGGACCCTGCGCTGTTGACAGCCTTGGTGGACCGTTGGAGGCCGGAGACCCACACTTTCCACATGCCGTGCGGGGAGATGGCCATCACCCTCGAAGACACAGCGATGATCTTGGGTCTCCCTGTGAACGGTTCGCCTGTGATACACAGGCTAGACCCTAGGGCGTGGACCGGTCAAGTTCAGGCTTTGTTCGGTATAGCACCTCCAGAGCGTGCGCCCGGGGACCGTGCCACGTAAGTAATATAAAACCGTGTTCCATTATAATCCTAAAACTGTATTATATCATGGATAGAAACGTTAATTGTATGGTACATTGTAGGAGGACGTCCGGAGTCACCACGACCTGGCTCCGACAGCACTTTGGGGTGTGCCCGCCCGACGCAGGGCCGGTAGATGTGGAGCGGCACGCCAGGGCCTGGCTTTGGTACCTGTTGGCGTGTTTTCTGCTCCCAGACTCGTCAGGCGACACGGTGGACTCGGCGATGCTCCCTATTTTGGATCGGCCATGGGCCGACATTGCCACCTTCAGCTGGGCCTCCTGTACCTTGGCCCACATGTACCGACAGCTGTGCGAGGGATGTCAGCGCAGGGAGAACTCTTCGAGCATCGGAGGGTGCCTCTACCTACTTCAGGTGTGGAGCTGGGAGCGCCTGCCTATCGGTAGACCGGTGAGGCGAGAACGCGAGGTAAATCAAGACTTTTGCTAAATTGGCCCACTAGTTTTGCATTGCATGTTAACGTTGGAGTTTTTTTCTATTGGTTCTTAGCAGGAGTGGCCGTTTGAGGACAGCAGACCCACCGTGCTTTGGTTGTGGAGGGACGTGGAGGTTGTTATCGGTCGGGCTGATCGGAGGTACAAGCGGTACACGAACGAGCTCGACTGTGTCACCCACCGCCAGGTACTTTGGCTCAATTTCATTGGCTGAAACTGCTTTCCGTGCAATACCTGTGGGCCTGACACTATGATTTATTTGTTAGGTTGAGTGGACGCCGTACTATCGCCCGGAGATACAAGAGGCGGAGTTGAGCGCACTGTGCACCAGGGACGTGGACCTTTGGAGGGTTGTCGTGCCGCTCATCTTCTTCGTTGTGGTCGAGTACCATATTCCTACACGTGTGCTACACCAATTTGGACGGAGGCAGGTCGTTCCTCCACACACAGTCCCTACGGACCCGTCGCTCCACAAGTATGGATTCTGATCATAATGTATAAGCGATTTATTTGTACACCGTACTTACACCATTTTTATTGATTGGTGCAGGAAGAAGAGGGGGGGCAGCTTCAGCAAGACCGATTGGCGCATCACCCACGTTGAGCACACTGATAGGTGGGCCGCGAGACAGCCGGTGCCCGTCCAGGAAGGTGAGGCCCACGACGAAGCCTACTTTGTGGAGTACCTACGCTGGTTGCAGGCACATACACGGGTTAGGCTACGGCCTACCGCGGACCACCAGCCGATATGCGAGGTCGACTCGGACGATAGCGATGAGTACGACACCATGACTCGCGAAGGAGTACAGCCTGAGAGAGCGCCCATACAGGACTACGTGGTAAGACCGCACTTTTGTCTCCTATTACTTATTGTTACGTACAATATTTGCTTCTCTCGTCACTAAATCTTAATTACAGGGGCAACAGTTGGCCTGGCTGACAAATGAAGCGGGTTCTGTACTTGCTCGAGCCAGCCCACAACCCAGCAGAGCACTCAAGTCCTTCGTCCAGACAGTTAGCAGGCATTGCCGCAGGTTGAGCCGGAAGATTGGGTGCTACAACGCAGCTGCACTCCCTCCACAGCCGCGGGGCACTGCTGGCGGTTCTTCTTCTAGCTGTGGCTTGTCGGCACGGAGGTCTAGGTCCTCGGAGGACGAGGACGAGGACGATGACGACGTGGACCGCGGTCCGGACGTCCTCTTTGGTAGCCAGCTGCACGGCGGGCCACCCTTCACGCAGACACAGCACGACGCCGAGGCGGTAAGTTTTTCGCTATTGTTCGTACTCTACTTGTTGTCGAGATTGCTCTAGTAAACTAACATCTACAATTGACAGGGTCCGTCGAGTCGACCTCCGGCTACTAGGCAGCGAAGGCGTGCTCGTGACCCTCCGGACGTGGACAGCGGCAACCGCCTTAACACTCGCCCTTCCAAGCAAAGGCGTCCGCGTGGTCGTTAGACACTTGGAGGATTGTAGGATGTAGTTATTATGGAGTCACTCCTAGTCATCGATGTGACTTTTGATTTGTAATCATGTGGATGATTGTGAACCTGGATGTTATTTCTATGGTTTGACACCGTGTTGTGCTCGGTTGCAAAAACTACGTGGAATCTTGATTTTCTATGAATCCTAACTAGTTTGACATAAAAAAACAAGAATACCGTTTTGGATGAAAAACTATATGTCCCATTCGGTATGGAAGAGAAAAAGATGGAAAAAATAGAGAAAGATGGAAAACATAGAGAGAAATTAGATTAAAAACTACGTATTACATTTGATTACTATGGAAGAGAAAAACTGGAAAAATGAGAGAGAAATGATGGAAAAAATAAAGAGAAATTGGATTTAAAACTATATACCACATTTGATTCATTTGATTACTATGGAAGAGAAAAGATGGAAAAATGAGGCAAAAGCCTTGCGGCGCCACTGGACTGCGGCGCCATATACTTTGGCGCCGCAAGTGCTTGCCGGGCCTAGCCACCGCGGGGCCTCTGGGCTCGGCCCATATGGGCTCTGAGCTGCGGCGCCATGCTCGGTGGCACTGCAGGCTTGCGGCGCCATTGCATGTGGCGCCGCAGCCGGGCCCCACGTCTTGACATCATCCGGTGCAAATAGTTTCCGTAGGGGGTCATCTGCGAAAATAATTTAGCCGGGGGGTCCAAGTGCAAAATTTGTGCACATGCAACTGCCTACGCGCCAATCGACGACTCCACTCGCGGTGATCATCTCCTTTGGTGCTGACTGCCGCTGGGACTTGCATTATTATTGGTTAATAATCCACGTATATGTACATGTGGCTCCTGTGTTAGTTGGATCAAAGCTAATTATTTTAGTATTCTTATATACTGCTGCTGCTTTCAGTCCTTAGATTCCATAATAATTGCCAATACTATCTGCTGGCTTGTTAAAGTGTAGTATTTCCCTGATGCACGTGATACTAAGTATGGACGAGATATCAATTATTGTTTGAATATTCATATCTGGACGTATACTAATTAAGTATGAATATGATGCGCTGATGATGAGTTCGCGGCGGTGGTGAGGCGGCTCAAGGAGTCCCTCGCCGCTTTGCTCGCACTCTACCTCCCCCTCGCCGGAAAACTGGCCTACGTGGAGTTACTAAGGACTTGGTGGTCGACTGCTCTCAGCCCGAGGTTTGCATTCGTCGAGGCCGAGGCGGCCATTGCCGCGGCGAGGAGACGCAGGCTGAGAGTCTGTTGCCGGACCACGACGCCCGGGTGCTCCCCGCGCCCGTCATGAGCATGCAGGCCACGCGGTTCCACGCCGGCGGCATGGCGCTCAGCGTGTCCGCTCTCCACGCCATCGTCGACGGCCGTGCCTTCGTCCTGTTCCTCGACGCCTGGTTCTCGATCTGCCGTGGAGGAGGCTCGTCGTCCCTGACCGTGACCAACAAGTCACTGCCCCCGCCGGACTACGCCAGGGACGCCGTCGCCGGCGACGACGACGAGCTCGCGCGCGACGTGCTCAGCAAGATCGCCCCAAATCTTCCCATGGTAGTAAGCAGCAAGCAGGTGACCTGGCGGCAGGGGCGTCGACAGACCTTCGTCCTCGGCGCGGACGACATTCATTGCCTGAAGCGCCGCATCAACGCGCTCGCGTCGTCGGCCGAGGTGGCGCAGCAGAAGCCGGTGTCCACGTTCGTCGCGCTGTCCGCTCTGGCATGGACGGCGTTCGTGAAGGCGAAGGGCCTCCGCGCCGGGGAAGACATGCACCTGCTGTTCCAGGTCGACGTGCGCGCGCGCCTCCTCAACCGCCCGCCCGGTTACTTCGGCAACGGCGTGAGGGGCTGCATAGCGAGCGCCGACGCCGGGGAGCTCCTGCTCCTCGGCGGAGACGACGGGCACCTGCGCGCTGCCCGGGCGATCCAGGCGGCCGTGAGGGAGGTAATGGCGGCGGCGGCGCCGGTGGCGGCAGGGGTGCGGGCGTGGGTGGAGAGGGTGATGAGGCTGCCCGTCGCGCGGCAGGTGAGCGTGGGCGGGAGCCCGCTGTTCCGGTTGTACCAGACGCCGGACTTTGGGCTCGGTGAGCCTGACACGGTGGTTCCCGTGTACATGCCTGGGAGCCCTGAGACGGCGCCTGGCCGTCATGGCGATGACCATGCGGCCGGCATGAGGGTTGTGCTCTCGGCGGGTAGGCGAGACGGCGACGTGCATTTGTACGTGTCGTTTGATGATCCGTTGCTCATGGATGCTTTCAGGAACCACATCAACATCAACTGCTGCGCACACATCACGTCAAGATTATAGTCACCAGCAGGGTTTACATTTCCGATCGAAACCGATTTTCCGTAGTGCTCCGGAAACGGAAAATGACCGGTTTTCCGGTATTTTCCGGATTTTCTGACCGAAAAGGAATCTAAATTCAAATTTTCGGAAAACCGAATTTTCCTACCGGTAAACCGGAGTTTCCGACCGGAAAGAGTCGTAAGATGACTAAAAAATGTTGAAAATGGCCGAAAAATATAGGTAAAGTTGGGAAGAATTAAAATTTTTCTTAGCATTTCCTCTAATACTTTGTATGTAACAATTGATAATAGACAACCGACTTGAGCATCTTGAAATATCCTTGTCCTTTGACCGGCCTATCAAGCCCTACATACGGAAAGAAATAAAACTAATAAATTAAATATGAATGTGATGAATGAACTTGCTCCTGGTGGTGCTCCCGGTGATGCTTGTGGTGCTCCTGGTGATCCTCACCATGCTCCCGACGCTACTCGCGGTGCTCCCGGTGATGTTCACGGTGCTCCCGGCGTCGCTCCCAGTGCTGCTCCTGGTGATGCTCCCGGTGCTCCCGGCGCCGCTCACGGCACTCCCGGTGATGCTCGCGGCGCTCCCGGTGATGCTCGCCGTGCTCCTGGCGCTGCTTGCGGTGCTCCCGGTGCTGCTCACGATGCTCCCGGTGATGCTCGCGGTGCTCCCGGTGAGGCTCCCGGCGCCGCTCACGGCGTTCCTGATGAAGCTCGCGGTGCTCCCGGTGATGCTCCCGGCGCCGCTCACGGCGTTCCCGGTGATGCTCGCGGTGCTCCCGGCGCTGCTCCCGGTGATGCTCGTGGCGCTCCCGGCGCCGCTCGCGGCGCTCCTGGTGATGCTCCCGGTGCTCCCAGCGCTGCTCCCGGTGATGCTCGCGGTGCTTCCGGTGATGCTCCCGGCGCTCTCGGAATCCGCTGGCCAACTACTAACAAGTATACAACTAAAATGTCTAAAAATCACCTTTGCTGAAGAATCCGCTCGGAATCCATGTTTTTCCGACCAGAGAACATGGCAATCCCTAGGGTCCTTATTAGGTTCGATGTTAAATTATTTATTTAATGAAGTATAGTTAGATTTGAACAAGGGCTAGTGCAAAAGACTCATCAAAACCTCTAGTTTTTTATCATGTTTTTTCTCTATTTTTATAAATATTTTGAATTTTTGAAATTTGAAACGAGAAGTACCGAAAAATGACCAGAAAACCTTTCCCAGGGTGCACCAGAAACAGAAAATTTCTCCAGTTTCCGATGCTTTCCGACTGGAAAGTTTTTCCCTGGGCACCAGTACCACTAGCTTGGTGTGCAGGATATAAAATCCGCCATATCTACGCGTGTAAGTTGTAAGCTCGATGTAAGAAATCTATCTATATATTCAAAACGAAAAAAGTCTATTTACATTTTCAAACTCTGCAAGATGTCCGATTTTCAACCTTAACTATATCAAACCAGACAAACCAAGGCCATCAAACTATTAAAATTGGACAACAAACACCCCCTAAGTGCAGTTTTGGTGGTGGTTTCCTTTTTTTTAAGTAATAAAATATTTAATAGTTCCTAAAAATTCATATTTAATTTATTTTAAATCAGAAAAATGTGAAACTTACAATAGTTTTTTTTCTTAAAATATAATCTATCCACCAGTGCTCTAGGTAGGATTATGTGCCACTTATTTCTCACCTATATCTAATGTTACATTTGACTAGATAAAATAATAGGAATAAATAATTTCAAATATATAGAAATAGGGCCCTATTATATAGATTATGTTTTTTGAAAAAAGCCGTATAAGTTTAATACTTTTAAATAAATTAATTATGACTATTTAGGGATTAAATAATACTTTATTATTTTATGAAATTGAAAACCACCACTAAAAAACCGGCTTCAAGGTGTTTATTTACCGGTTTTGACAATTTGATAGCCTTGGCTATCCGTTTTCGTAGTTCAAGGTTGAAAATCGAACGATTTGTATAATTTAAGGCTGTGAAAATGGACTTTACCCCTAATACTTTTAGGATAATTGGTAAGTACATGTGGTACTTTTAGACTAATTTGCATTACAATTTGTATAAATAAATAAATCAAATGGAGGGTCTATATGATTATGGTACTTGGCCCATTTATTAGTACTTTATAGTTGGTACTTTCTATTTTTATAGCTATTGACGACTCATATTAATGCCAACCATGGTAAAAGTTGTACGTTATATTATGGAGTTATATTATTACAAGTCACGTAGAGTCGTTGGTCAGGATTTTCCAAACTGCAGGCGTGGAAAAAACTGAAATGACCCTCCATCCATACGTGTGGTCATGAAAAAGATAAATAATTTTTCAAATATTTCTTAAACAAGAGCGATTTACCTACACGGAATTAAATAAAAGTAACTTGAATTTTAGGAGGGAGGGAGTACGTGGCTGATGCAAGCAAGCGCACAGCTAACTTGCTACTAATAGTCATTACTTCCACAATAAGAAGTTTTGGTAAAGATGTGCCTACGTGCGTGCCTGCGTGTAGAAGAACATAATTTATGCATTCCAAAATAACACTTTCCAATACTTAACAGGGTTGCTCAAAGATTATTAAGTTTAACTTTTTTAAGAAAAATACAAGATGAGACCGGGAGTAACGATTAGTGAGGCTTAACTTTTCTCGGCTGAGAAAAGAAATAATAACTTTCGTCGGCTGGAAATATAACTGATGAAAGTTATCCCCCGAAACCCTAGCCAGCGATAACTTTCGTCGGCTTTACGCTCTAGCCGACGAAAGTTAATTACTTTCGTCAGCTATGACTGCGCACTGACGAAAGTTAGCCTTGGCCGACGAATAGCTCCGTGATTCTTGCAGTGATGTGCGCGCCTTATTTATCTGGACCAACTGATGAGTACGAATTCAGTGCTCAGCGGCATTGCGGTGTAGTAAATAGGTTCTTTCCTATTTGGTGCATCTATCTTTCACAACTAAATTATCTACTCAACAGCATTATCACGCCTCATCTTCTAGTTGGTCATTTAATTCTTCTCACAATATAGCTAGTATTACATGTCTACCACGTATTAGTAGAACCAATCTAAATTCAATTTATCTGTGGCACACGGGCAACTGCTGTTCTAAAAAAATAAGGCATCGCACTGGCCCCGATTGATGGTCTGATCCATATATGGTGCTGGATCGAGTGCAAATATGTAAGGTCAGCAGTAAGCAGGGTAACGTGACGGTGATCGATGGCTCAAAGATCAGAGTGATACATCGAGAATTCAAGATGCCAATAGGCCCGCGCAGCCCGCTATCATTCAAACTGAAGAAGACTTGGCTTGATGACTTCAATTGCTTGCTTGCGCCCTGGTAGCTAAGTGCCTAGTGCAAGGAGGGACCCGACGTCCCCCACTACACTGCACGCATGCGTGACTCATGCACGTGTCAAGCCATCCTGTCTGCCATGTGCGCAACCAATGGTCATGGCCGGCCTGAGAAAGCACTGGGCAAATGCTGAGCGGCTGGTGCTGCTCGGCGTCGGTGACCAGTTGGGGTCTTCGACAGCTTGACAGAGATTATTCCTGTGTGAACGATGGATCGTCGTCGTCGTCTCGTCTTTCCATCTCATACACGGACTGTTGCAACGTCTTTTTATCATGAATTATTGATCATAGCCCGCCCCGGCAACAATTTATCCGGCACCGTACCTGACAATATTAATGATATAGATAATAGATAAATCTATTTCTAGCCGAGTGTGTGAAAGGAAACCGTACGCCTAAGGGGGGGGGTTGAATTAGGAGTTATTCAAATTTTTGTTTCTTTAAGGACTACTCAAATTACCACTTATGTCACACTAAGCAAAACCTATACAAGATGATATTGGTGCAACCAAGGTTTTGCTAAGTGTGTCTACTCTACCAAAGATCACAAGCAACCTAATAGCAAGCCTAGAATATTTCTACACTAGACAAGCATACATTCAATTGCAAGTATGAGAATGCGGAAGTAAATGCGTAGAGTAAAGAGAGGGGTTAGGAGAGGCAAACTCCCGGAGTAGATGACACGTGGATTTATCCCGTGGTATCGGGGAGGCAATCAACCTCCCCACTAGTCCACGTTATACAAGTCCCTCTCAAGGGCCCCGTGACTTGAACCTCCAATGGAGATCAAGACAACCTTGTCCTCTTGAGGACAAGGACACTGCATGCGGTCGGGGTGATCCTTAATCAAGGATCAACTTCGCGTCCGGGAACCATCTAACCACCCAAAGCCTTGGGCCACGTCTTCCCGAGCCGTTTCCACTAGTGTAGAGCTTCGGACAAATTGCCGAGGGCCTCCCTCCCTCTCACAAGTAAGGTGGCGACCCCTCCACAACTCGGAGGATCTTGCGAGATTATCAAACCGCACACCTACAAGTCTTCGTGCTCTCGAGCACAGATCAACAAGAGACACGCAGGTCTCGGTGGGTATGTGGGTGGTACAACACACACTCTATTGCACTAAGGCTCTAGAATGCTATGGTGGGTTCTTTCCTAGCTTTGATGTGTATGGCAATGTGGAGTAGTGAGCTAGGGGTGCTTGGATCCTTAGGATGAGTGCAACAGCACTTGGGTAAGCTCAGGGGTGTCCAAGCACACTTGTGAGGCCGGCCATGGGGGTATATATAGGCCATACGTCGAAATATAGCCGTTGGAGGCAAGACAGCAATTCTGCTGTACACGCCGGACAGTCCGGCATGTATACGCCAGACAGTCCGGCGTGTGTATTTCGCTCAGCCCCAACTATCCGTTAATATGACCGTTGGATGTTGTCAGACGGCATATGTGAACGCCGGACAGTCCGGTGTGAAGAGCCACGCTGTCCTTCCTCTATAGGAGCCTCTCGGTCCTTGTCGTCCGTCGTGTGCGCCGGACGGTCCGGCGTTGATACGCCGGACTGTCCGGCGTGTGTAATGCGCCCGCGCCTTCCACTCTTCATCCTTTCTGTCACTGTCGTCCGGTGTGCGCCGGACAGTCCGGCGTGTGTTATTGCGCCGGACTTCACCGTAGTCGGACGCCGAACAGTAGGCGCCGGACTGTCCGCCGTGGCACGGCGGACTGTCCGGCGTGTGCATTTTGCTTCTGCAGCATCGTCTTTTTGTCAATCTTCTACACCGTGACTTGGGTTTTTGCATGGCCTATCTTGTATCTCTTCTATGGCCCTTTGATGTCTTCTTTGAGGTGTTTGAACGCCAAGCCATCGGCTTAATCCCTGGGACTTAGACATGTACAACTTAACACAACATTAGTCCCAATGGTTCATGTTGTCATCAAATCCCAAAACCGTTTAGGTATAATGGGTAGGGGCACATTTTTCTTACAGTGTGCATGCATATGGATGTGTATCGTAAACTGTTGGAAACAGCCGATGCATACAAATTGTGTTGGCACCGTACGTGAGCTCTCATATGCAGTAACTAGGCACCAATCTTCTAGGCATTTAGCTATTTTTCCATCTTAGGTTTAGCATAGTACACTGTGCCACCAGCATTGTGATTTTTGTAACATCTTGTATTTTTTTTTAAAAATACATAAATATGTAGTTTTTTAAACTGTTTAGTAGAACAAGCTGAATTATTTTCAACCGACTAAAACAATCTACTTCACCCTTAATTCCAAGTTGAGTAAATTTATTTTAGGCAGTTCAAAGGATGTATGCCATTCTATCCATAACTTGTGCAACTCCGTGCATAACTTATGCATCGTGCGTATAGCTTAATATATTTTCCGTGCAACTCATGAATTCCTTCCTGTAACTTATACACCTTTGTCATGTGCACCTCCCGTATTAACTTATGCAACTCCATGGATAGCTTATGCATCCAATGTATAATTTATGTATATTCATGAAACTCATACATTTCTCCCGCACATATAACTTACAACTCCCACATATAGCTTTTATGCCGTATGACTACCACACATATATAACTTGTACCTGTTGTTCCTCGTAACTTATCTTCTCCATATAACATATATTTACCAATTATTACAAACTTAGATGTATAAGTTGTGCATACGCAATTACTCATGTATTGATTGTTATATACATTGTGTGTTAACCTTTAAATCTACTTGGACCATGAAAACCTATCCATATTAAATAATTATGATCAAAAGCCATCATCATCATATATATTAGGAGCCCTGGGCTTCCAATAAGAAAGGAGAGCCCGAACCCAACCACTTCAACTTGGTTCCACCGCACCCACTTTTATCTCTAATTATATAATATCACTCGTTGTCATATATCTCATCAATATATATATACAGAGAGGGGCACGCTTTCTCCCTCTCCTCTCATTTGAATTCACTCCTTCTCTCTTCTCACCGGTTCCTCTCTCCTCAGATCCGGAGGAGCAGCGGCCCACACGGTGGATGCTTCCCCCGGCTGACGCGACGGCTCCTCCCCCGGCCTGCGCAGCAGCTTCTCCCTCTGGCCGGCGCGGCGTCGCCTCCCCCGAAGCCCAGCGACGCAGAGACAAGAGGGGAGCAGTATTCGCGAGGGAGAAAGGCGTCAGCCACCGTCTCGGTGAGTGCTTCAGGCCAGGCGCATCTCCTTTCTGCTGCCACAATTTTTTTTTTCAGCCATGCGCGGCCGCGGATCTGATCTGCTCGATCGTGACTTGGGGTCCATTCCCAAGGGTACGGATGGGTCCATTGCTGTGCTCTCCTCGCTTGTCTGCTTTGAGTTTATCCTTCCTGTTGACTCGAATCCATCAATTGTGTTAGCAAAAATGTAAAATCGTGGTGAAGAGGCACTGAAGATATGTGCAGGAGCCATATGTCGGGGATTATGGGGATAATACTGTTCTATGCATCAGTTTTGTGCGAATCAACTAATTTTTAGTCTTTTTTGGGGGGATTTTTGAGAAGGAAGCACCAATCTGGAGGTGGAGGAGGAACTTTGCAGTTCGTACATGAAGGTGAATCCCCATTTCGAGAGAACGTGGGGATTTATGCTATGGAAATCTACTGATGTGTGTGTTTTTGGATGTCAGTAGTGGGAGAAGTCCAAAATTACGAGGAGGGTGACGAAATGCTGCACACGTAAGCGACCCTATACTATTTTCTATGCTGAATGGTTCAATTTCTATGCTCGTGCTCAACATTTATATGATCGTGCCATTTTGGTTCAATTTTGAAGTTGCATATTGTTTTCAAAAGAAGAACAATAGACATTTCTATGCTCTCGGATATAGGTTTATATGCTCGTACCCACCGGTTTATATGCTCAAAACGAAACCAGTCTTTGTGTTTTGCCAGGATGGGATAGAAATGTCTATTTCTTTTTTTTGTGTTCGACTAAATTCCCCTAAAAGCTCTTTCTTTTTTTTTTGTAGTCTAAAATCTGATCGGAAGAATTTTTATGATTCTGCTTGTATTTTATATGATCTCCTCACAATTTTTTTATGCCTTCTTTTGTGCGAGGTGTACGCTGGGATCGGACAGCATTCTGTTTGAAACGTTCTTGATTTAGGCTATCGATGCTTTGACCCAAATGCCATGTTGCATGTACTCACTTTCTATTGCTGGCATTGATACGCTCTCACCTTAAGCTGATTCTGTCTGCTGCTGCTGGATTGCCATCGATGGTGGCCATGATATGTGATAATAAAAGAGGCTGGAGAATGTAATTGGAAAGGGGACAAATATACTAGTGTTTTTTTAGTCTGTATTAGGAGTCCCAAATTTGGGGACAGCTGGATGCAGGAAGCAACCACTTGGTTGTTTTTTGAGCTTGTATTTCATCCACTGATATCGAACCCTTTGTCATAATTGTGGTTATAATGATATAAACGTCCTGGTAGTGTGGTGGCGACTTTGTTTATGACACCAAGTTTGATTTCAACAATGCTTGTGAGATTAAAACATGCTCGTACTCACCAGTTTATATGCTCAAAACAAAATGAGAGAAGGACGTGTTTCTATGCTTGTAGGTACATGTTTCTATGCTCTACGTACAAACATAGAAACCAAAATATGAGCATAGAAACCATTTATATGTTTGTACTCACCATTTATATGTTCGTACTCACCAGTTTATATGCTCAAGACGAAACAAGGGGAGAGGGATATGTTTCTATACTTGTAAATACATGTTTCTATGCTTGTACCTAGTTTACATTTTTAAAAAAACAATATTCAAAGTAAAGTCTATATAATTTCTATGCTTATCTCGCATAGTTTATATGCTTCGACAATCTAATATTTATGATCACAACTCTATCAAATAAAGTCGCACAAACCCAGTAGGTTCAAATTTCAAACATACTAGTTTCTATGCATCCTAACGAATTAATATATGCTTGCGTACACAAGTATCTACGCTCGCAATCAGATTTCTATGCTTGTACTTGATTTAAATATTTCTTTGAAAAAATACGATTCATATGATGCAGTCTGCTATCACTTTTGTCATGAAAATAATGAAGCTTTGCTTCTTTGACATCAACAATAAGATTCTAAGATTTATGGACAATCATAGAAACTTGATCGTGAGTCATAGAAACCTGTGTGCGCAAGCATAGAGTGATTTGTTAGGATGCGTAGAAACTTGTATGCGCAAGCATATAAACCTGTATTTGAAATTTGAACCTACTGGGTTTGTGTGGCTTTATTTGATAGTGTTATGATCATAAATATTAGGTTGCCGAAGCATATAAACTATGGCTCTGAAGCATAGAAACCTATACTTCTGAGCAAAGAACATTCAATTCAAAATTTGAATCCACGCTTCCTCCCCGTGAGCATATAAATTGGGTGAACCATCATACATAACTCATAACTTGGCTAGCTCACTAGATTGCTGATGTTTTTGTGCACATTTTGACACCAATTTTGAATATTTTTTTGTTTTTAAAAAAAAAAATAAATCTGGTACAATCATAAAAACCTGACCGTGAGTCATAGAAACCTGTGTGCGCAAGCATGGGTTGATTTGTTAGGATGCGTAGAAACCTATATGCGCAAGCATATAAACCTGTATTTGAAATTTGAATCTACTGGGTTTGTGTGGCTCTCCTTGATAGTGTTGTGATCATAAATATTAGGTTGCCGAAGCATATAAACTATGGCTCTGAAGCATAGAAACCTATACTTCAAAGCATAGAACATTCAATTCAAAATTTGAATCCACGTTTCCTCCCCGTGAGCATATAAATTGGGTGAACCATCATATATAAATCATTTGTATCGTATATGAATATTATTTTATATTCTTTTTCCAAATTCAAAACTGGTGAGCATAGAAACCTATACTTCTTAGCATAGAACATTCAGTTCAAAATTTGAACCCATGCTTCCTCCCCTGTAAGTATATAAATTGGGTGAATCATCATACAAACCTCAGTAGGTTCAAATTTCAAACAGAGGTTTCTATGCTTGCGCATACTTGTTTATATGCATCATAATGGATCAATCTATGCTTGTGCACACAAGTTTATATGCTCTTATATGAACATATGCTCGTGCTCACTGCTTTATATGCTCACAGCTTGGTTTTATATGATCGTAGGTGGTCTAAATATTTTTTGAAAAAAATAAAAATATTCAAATTTAATGTCAAATTGTGCACAAAAACATCACCAATCTAGCAGTGGAAACCGTTTGTAAATCAGATATTCGAGTGAAGAATTATTGAGAAAAAACGAATGCCAACTTTTGGACTGTATGGTACGTAAGATGGCATGAGTGTGTCAGGTGTCAGATCTTTATAACTTTTCCCTTGCTAACTTTATATGCCACACGTGAATAGATACATGCTTCAATGTTTAGTTTCTATGCTCACACGAAGAAAGAAAAAAGAGGCACGCAGAGCTTGTGTCAAAATAGGTTGGCTCGGGGTGGTTGGCTCGGGCTCTCCGCAACTATTGGGAGCCCTAGGCTTCGAATAGCCCTGCGCTATATATATATATATATAAGTTTTAAATACTTTCAATTATAAAATTTATGTGTACAAAAATTTATGATCAGAAATCATCACGATAAGTTGTGCTATAAGTTATGAAGACATTGTTAGGTCAAATTCTATATGTATTAGAAGTTATGGTAATAGATCCTCGTTAGAAATTATAAATAAAAATTATGCCATCCATTAGTATAGAAGAATTATGATAATCAGTTATGTGCATAATTTTTTGGATGAAAAATTCTTTTTATTTTAGAAAGAGAAAGTTCTATAGCCTTAGTATAGAAGAAGATGGAACCATTAGCCGCATCAACACATGCTAAAATCTTAAAAGCCCGTAGGTTCCCAATTTAAAAGAATAGAATGAAGGAACATTTCTCGATAACTTACGAAGTGAGATGTATATACATAGATACAACTTTATGTATATAAATTATTCACCTATTTTTATTATCATAATTTGTGCACAAGCGTGCATAATTTATTTAGACAAAATGTATCTCAAGAATTTGTGTTCTTTTTCTGAATATAAATTATACCTGTGTAGTATAACTTACAGATATAGCTCATAATTATAGAAAGATAAAAAGAAAAGAAGAAGGGAAAAAAATAAAGATCTAAAAAATGGTGTACATGAAAATTAAGGTTGCCTACATGTGAGGTGTTTGCAGCTATGCTGTGGCATAAAGGTTTAGGGTTTGTTTGGAACGCGGGAAATTTTTCCCGTTCCTGCGTTTTTCCTATGAAATTGAACTGATTCCTGTGAAATTCCTGCTAAATTCCTGTGAAAATCCTGCATTCCAAATGGCCTAAAGGCAGGAAGTGGCCGACAGGTTCGGTGCTGTGCGGACGCATGCGTGCATGATGCATGCAAGTGTGTTAGGATACGACATGCGGCATCTCAATCATGAACGCAACTGCCTTATTTAGGAGTACCATGAATTCTTTACATCAAGTTGATCGAATGACCCGTCATTGGAGGGAGCGGCACTGGAGAGCTGTGTCGATGATGGCCGGCCTCGTTGTGTGATTCCTCAATCTTGTAATGGTACAGTATTAGTAATCTAGTATAACCTCGAAGTAAAACGGAAAAGAAGAACACTGAATTTCAGAAAATGAAGACCGCAATATAACACACAGTCAGATAGTCTGCAGATACTTGGAGAGGCTAGAGTCTGGTGCATGCTAGCAGCTATGTAGTTGCTTGCATTGTTGCCCAGCAGTGCAACTTGGCAAAGTTGAGCGCGGGAAACCCAACGACTAATTGCGCTAATTGTAGCAACAAGGCATGTGTTAGATTTTTTTCCCATCATATGATGATTTAGGGTGAGATTGAATTATCTGGACAATACAAAAAGAGGTGGTTAGCTGGATAGAGATTGACAAACAGCATCGGATGGACACCGGACTTCAAGAAAAAAACTTCTCAGCACTTGCTCCTGAAACATCAAGTTAATCTTGTCATAGGCTTTCTCAAAATCCAACTTCAAGATGATCTCTTTCTTCTTCTACTTTTTTCAGCTGATGTATTACTTCATGAGCATTATAACAACTCCATCCAGAATATTCCTACCTTAAAGAAATATGTGTTTCGCTGATCAGACTCTGCCACTCTAGTCAATCTGAGGGTGAGAAGTTTTGTGATTAACGTATACTCCCTCCATTTCACGAAATAAGGCATGCATGTATTTGGCACGGTCTTTAAAGCAAAAAATTTGACCATTTATATATTTCGAAATATGAAATCAATAGATACCAAAGTATCATCATCTTAAAGTACTTTTGAATACGAATTCAAATATATAACATGCATACACTAAAAATTTATATTTCTTTACTAAATTGTTAGTCAAAGATTTCAAAGTTTGACTTTTTCAATTACATGCACGCCTTATTTCATGAAATGGAGAGAGAATATCACATTCAGCAGACATATAGGCCTAAACTGATGTATCTTATCTCCACCTTTCATTTTTGATATCAGGGTTATCCCCTCATAGTTGAGACTTGACTGATCTAACTCCTTTTTAAGTAACTTGCTCAGCATCTTGCTATTACTAATTGGAAACTCCTTTTGAAACAGCTAGCTTAAACCTCACAAGACGTGCTAGGAAAAAAATAAATACTAGAAATTCTCACAATAATCAGAAACATCCGGCCATCAATTAGTAGATTAGAATCTTAATAGCCATTAGATCTGTTTTCCAAATAATTACCCACCTCTGCCATTATAAAAACAATATAAAATAACCCCCTAAAACTACATATTAATTACCAACTATGCCATTAAAACAGAAAATATGAAATAACCCCATAAATTTATATCTAAATTACCCACCTTTGCTACGATGATAAATAATATCAAATAGCCCCTCAAATTTATGTATAAATTATCCACATTAATTTTCCAAGATAGGTAATCTCAAATAAACGATATTAATTTATTTCGAAATTATATAATTTTACTATTATGATAGATAATATAATTAAAATAACCCTTTACATTTATATTAAAATTATCTATATTTGTTATTATTCTAAAATAAACTAAATCAATGAAACATACATCTAAAGTAGCAACATACGCTATCATAAGAAATTAAGCATAAAAAATAAATGTATATGTGTTACTATTGTTAACATATATACATTAAGCCACGCGCGGGTTGATGGACTAGTTTCCACAATCTCTGATCCCACTTCTTGAAAAAAAAATGCATTATAGAAATCTACTGCTAACCCATGTGGGCCAAAAACTATGTTTGTTCTTATATCTCTCGTCAGTTTCTGAGAAGGGTCAAAATATGCACAGGGGAACCAATTCATGCATGCAAGTGGGTTAGGAGACGACGACGATGCATCTCATTCGTGCAAGCAGGTGCCTTTATATCTCGAGGACTATTTACTGAAGTAACCTCCAGGTCTTTACATGAAGTTCATCAATAACAAGTCATTGGGAACTGTGTCTCAATTATGGCCGGCCTGGTTATGGTACCAGATACAAATATTAGAATAATCTTGGAGTTGCCTCGCTGGACAGAGGACGATTTACACGGTAATGTAAAACGGAAAAGCAGCATACCGAATTTCAGACAGTGGACCACAGTACAACATGTTGCGCTAGTTGCAGCAACAAGGCAGAGCAGCGGCACTTCTGTAGCTCCACGTGATATATTAGAGATGTCTGTACATCCATGGGCCTGCTTCAAATGTGCCTGAACCCAATGAACTAGTTAGAGGGGGTAGGCCCACGGCCCACCAACCAAATGGTATTGAGCTAGAAGCACCTGAGGTGAGGTGAGGTGGGGGGTGGTGGGTAGCTGCGGCTGGTGGTGGAATCCAGAACCTACATTAAGTTGATGGATGCTCTTTCTTCACTTTCTCTAATAATTTATAATAGTTTTTCTAATAATTTTAGAAATACATGTTTCAATATGAATATTTATGAACAAGTTGAAGAAACGTATGTTAGGTCAGTTGTCTAAGAGTAACATGCAAAAAAATGTAGTTATTAGCTGGGAGTAATTTTATAAAGAAAGGTTTTTAACTGGTAGGGCTAGATTATAGGTGCCAAGAGAGATGATTGAGCCAACATATCGAATTAAGGGGCATTACATGACAAACTATTTTGTATCACGGTGCAAGCACTCTGCAGTATCGAAAAACATGAAGTATCCCTAGCTGAAGCCATATAAAGTATGGGTGTTGTGACAAAGGAGTAACAAATACAAGAAAAAGTATTACAGATTCCCATGTTTGATGTCTGCATTGAACTTGGATCAGGGCTGCTTGGTTGCCCCATGGGGGTGGGGGCCATGGCCTGGGAATTCCACCGAAGCAGCATCGCGTGAAGTACATAGAAGGGGGGGGGGTGGGGGGGGGGGGCAATGAGCTCAGGATTAGGTAAGCCCGACCGCCGCTGAAGCGACTCAGCGAAACTCCAGCGATTTCTCGCCGCGGCCCGCCTAGCTCGCCCCACCCGCCCGTCTCGCTCGCCGCTAGTCTCCAGAGAGTCTGAGCGAAGCAGTGACGCGTCGGGCCCTCCCACGCTGGCTCCGGCATCTCGCCGGTGTCGGAGGGGAGGGCCGGGTCTTGTCAATACAGTGGCTATTACTGAATAAATCAAGGTCTCCAGCTCCATGGAGGTGAGAGGCTTTTACTACTACTCATCGGTGGCTGGCGGCGTCGATCTGCTCAGCTGAATCGACCTTGTCATCCTTGTTTTCTCTCAGTGAGCTCCCATACGCTTCTCTACTCGTCCCCTGGATCCTTTCCTCCGCATCCCTGCTGCGTGAGATCCAGGCCACCTTCCCCCTGCTTCGGTGCGAGAGTGCGCGGATCTAGCGTTGTCTCGCCTCGATTTGACCTTCTCGGTACCCATGAGCAGGTTCACTTCCATCCCGTTTCTTCCTTTTACCCCTACTTTTCCTACTGGGTAACCCCCTGCCACTATTCTTGGTCTTTGGATCTTTTTTGCTCTTGCGGTTTTCTTCTCTATCGTCACACCGGTGCTCCTCCCACCTTGGTTGCTCTTTCTATACTCTCCAGCGGCGATGATACAACAATCACTTGGAGTTCACCAGAGAAGATCCCCCACGACGGCAGCCAAGTTCAACCTCCAAGTATGGAGGCCTATCCGCATCGGCTCCAAGCATCTGTGGTGCCTCTGGTAGCCCCCGACCATGGTGTGCCTTTCGACGATGACGAACCTGAGGACGGCAACGGCAAGGTCTGTAACACTCTTGACCGCCGGCGGAGATCGCCGCCGATGTGAGTACACAGCGTATAGATCGGGGTTGAGCCGGGGAATGATTCCTCCGGTCTCGTGTTTCTGTAATTGGAAAATTGCTTAGCGTTTACAGGGTTAGTCTCTCCATTATATCTCCCCCTCCATACATGGCCTCGGGCCCACAAGATAGAGAAAGCAAAATATGAAACTCCTACTTTCCCGCGTGAAGACGCCTACTGTAGAATACACCTTTAGGTCGAGGTTGTGACAGCTCCCCCCGCCGAAGTTGGAGCTTGTCCCCAAGCGATTGCAGTAGGAAATCTTGTCTTCAGAACGTTGTAATCCTCCCATGTCGCGGCTAAAGGTGGAAGATGAGACTAAGCAACCTTCACTTGAGCAATGGCAGCATTCCCCTTCTTGACGAGACGGCGCTCCAAGATCTCCACGGGTTCAGAATCCCGCGCTGCCAAGTCAGTAACCATAGGAAGAGTACTGAACACAGGGGTGTAATCAGCAGTATATGGTTTGAGCTAGGAGACATGAAAAACCGGGTGGATACGCGATTCAGTTGGAAGATCCAGTTTATAAGCCACTGAACCCACACGCTCGATCACCGTGAAAGGACCATAGTATTTGAATGCCAACTTTGGGTATGGTCTGGACACAACCGATGACTGAGTATAAAGTTGGAGTTTGAGTAGCACCGACTCCCCACACTGGAACTGACCGTCCACTCGACCACGGTCTGCCTGCAGTTTCATACGGTTCTGGGCAGCTGCTAAGTGTTTCTTCAGAGATTGGAGATGTAGTTCTCTAGTATGAACCAGGTCAGCGACCATAGAAGGAGTATCTGCTGTGATTGGAGTTGCAATACCGAAGTTCGGTTCATAGCCAAATAATGCCTTAAAAGGAGAACAACCCAAAGTAGAATGAAATGTGGAATTGTACCACAGTTCAGCCAACGGCAACCATGCTTTCCATTGTCGAGGTGAATCATGTACCGCACAACGCAAGTACATTTCTAAGCATTGGTTGACCCTCTCGATCTGACCATCTGATTGTGGATGATAGGCAGAAGAGAGATTCAATGTTACCTTGTAAAGTTTGAAGAGCTCACGCCAAAAAGCACTGATAAATATGGAATCTTGGTCACTCACAATAGATTGTGGAAGTCCATGAAGACGCACAATAGAATCCAGGAAAATCTTGGCTATTCCATGTGCAGTATATGGATGTTTGAGTGCAATGAAGTGAGCTGCTTTGGACAACCGATCCACCACGACCAGAATGGCATTGTATCCTTCAGATGTTGGAAGCCCTTCAATGAAGTCCATGGAAAGATCCTGCCAAAAGCCTTGAGGAATTGGGAGAGGTTGCAACAACCCAGCCGGATGAGATAGACTATGTTTGGCCTGCTGACATACCAAGCACTGTTTAACAAAATTTTCAACATCATGTTTGAGGCCAGACCAATGAAAATGATGTCGTACTCTATAATAGGTGGCATGAATGCCTGAATGACCCCCTAGAGCACTGCTATGCAATGCAGCAATCAGCTTGGTTTGTAGGGCAGTATTGTGGCCAATCCATATTTTTCCATGGTGCATGATGATGCCATTTTCCAAAGAGTAACCATTAACATCCGGACTGTGAAGAGCCAACTGGGACAGAAGCTTCTGAGCTTGGGAATCAGTGGTATATGAGTTAAGAACCTCCTGGATCCATAGAGGTTGAGTGACAGAGACCGCTTGAACGCTCATTAGATGACCCACTCTAGAAAAAGCATCAGCAGCAACATTATCTTTGCCCTGCTTGTACACAATTTTTAATTGAAGTCCCATGAGTCTTGTCGTTGCCTTCTTTTTCCATTCAGAATGTAGTTGTTGTTCAGTGAGATATGACAGAGACTTATGATCAGTGAGAATAGTAAACTGTTGTCTCTGTAAATAAGGGCGCCATTTTTCCACTGCAAAGATCAGGGCAAGAAACTCTTTTTCATAAATAGAAAGGCTCTTATGTGTGTCACTGAGTCCTTTACTTAAGAATGCCACTGGTTGACCTTGCTGCATAAGGACAGCCCCAATTCCTTCACCACAAGCATCAGTTTCCACAGTAAAAGGTAGCTGGAAATTAGGTAAGGCCAAAACAGGAATACTGATGAAAGCAGTTTTGAGTTGAAGAAAAGCCTGTGTAGCCTGGTCAGACCAAGTGAAAGTCTTTTTCTTCAAACGTTGAGTTAAAGGGCGAGCTATGATGCCATAATTCCTGACAAAATGCCTATAGTAATTGGTAAAGCCCAAGAAAGCTCTCAATTCAGTCACAGTAGTAGGTTGAGGCCAATTCTGGATGGCAACTGTCTTGGTAGAATCAGTAGCCACTCCCTGACCTGTTATAATATGTCCCAAATATTCAACACTGGTTTGGGCAAAAGAACATTTGCTGGACTTGAGATATAACTGGTGTGCTCTCAGTGTGTCCAACACTTGCCTGATGTGACATAGATGCTGGTCCAAATTAGGACTATATATGAGAATGTCATCCAGGAAAACCAGCATAAACTTTCTCAAGTACGGTGGTAAAATGTCATTCATGACACATTGGAATGTTGCTGGGGCATTAGTTAGGCCAAAATGCATCACCTTGAATTGATAGTGGCCTTGATGGGTCTTGAATGCTGTCTTGTATTCATCACCTTCCAACATTCTGATTTGGTGATACCCTGCTCTCATATCTAACTTAGTGAAATAGCAAGAGCCATGGAGCTCATGCAGGATTTCCTCAATAACAGGTAATGGAAACCTGTTCTTAATGGTAAGGTCATTAAGTTTCCTGTAATCTACACAAAAGCGCCACTGACCATCTTTCTTTTGAACCAGCAATACAGGAGAAGCAAAGGGGCTAGTACTATGTGTAATGAGCCTAGCCTGTAATAATTGTTGCACTTGTTGTTCAATTTCAGTTTTATGCAAAGGGGAGTATCTATAAGGTCTACTGTTGAAAGGTGTAGCTCCAGGTTGAAGAGGGATAGAGTGGTCATAAGCTAGAGATGGGGGCAATTGCTTAGGCTCTTGAAACACACCTGCATACTCCTCTAGTATAGCCTGAATGGAGTCTGACCTTGTAGTTTCTGGATTAGATGAGAGAGCATTCACCACTACAAAAGCCCAGATGTCATTTCCTTTAGTGGCCTTCCACATCTGGTCAGGTGTCATAGCTGTAAGCTGAAGTGGAGCAGGTTGAAGATCCTGCAACTTAACTGGGCACCCATTAAGAGTAAAAGAGATGGTTCTATCAGCCCAATTACATTGCATAGGACTGTGAGTCTCAAGCCAGTCATAACCCAGAATTGCATCATAAGGAGCCATATCCAACACCAACATGGTAGTTTGTAATGTATGTCCTTGACACCACCATTGCAAATTGGGTACCATTCTATTAGCAATGATGTCAGTACCATTTGGCAACCTTCACTTGTCTTGGTGGTATAGCCATAGTAGGAAGTCCCACTAGCTGTACAAAAGAACTCACAAAAGTGTGAGAGCTGCCACTATCCAACAGTAAAAGCATAGAAGTACTCTGCACCAATGCTCTGAGTTTGATACATCCCATATTCTCTACTGAGGAGAGAGCATTCAAGGATAGTTGACAAAAATCCTCTGCTAAGGCATCCTCTACAGCCAACTGATTCAGTACTTCATCAGTCAGTCCTTGATCCAGATCATTAATAGCTAGAGTGTTGAGCTGGACTTTAACCTTTTTGGGACACACGTCCAAATGACCTGGTTCATATTTCTCCCCACAGTGAAAGCAAACCATGAGTCCTTCTATAATCATGCAGTTGCCTTTCCCTCCATAGTGGTGACTGAGCAGGTTGGGACTTGTTCTCACCCTTAGAGTTGGAGGATTGAAATTTAGAATTACCAAAAGGCTTGTGCTGGCGAGCTTTCTGCCTCTCCACAATGCCCTGTTGTATTTTAGCAATGACAGCAGCCCTGTCCACCGTAGGAGGTACCTGAGATTCCATAGTACCTCTAATGTCCTCATTGAGACCACTAATATACTGAGAAACAAAGAATAGGTCATCATACTGACTATTGTGCATACTAATGTCAAACTGGAGAGATTCAAACAGTGCAGTATACTCCTGAACTGTTCCTGTCTGTCGTAGAGCTAATAGTTCATTTACTGCAGTTCGATAATCATCAGCACCAAACTTCTCTGTCACATCTCTACGGAAATTAGACCGTGAAGTCAATTTGTGGTTCTGTTTGTATGCCTGTAACCACTTAGCTGCCGGGCCATCAAAGTGCATTGTGGCAGCAATGACTCGTAGATGTTCAGGGATATCAAAGATAGCAAAACAATCATGACATTTATCTATCTAGATGCGGGGATATTCACCAGTAAATGTAGGAAACTGCATCTTAGGCAACATGGAGCGAGGGAAACGGGAATCTGGTGATACCTGAGATTGCTTCTTCTGAGGCTTGCGAGATGTCTCAGCAAAAGACCCATTATCAAAGGTGTCCTGGTGTCTGTCATGATGTAGAGTAAAAGATGCCTTACTGTCATCAGATGCAGTATCATCCTCAAACTGACGGGTAGTGAATTTGGCAAAAGCCTGGCCCATGGCTTTGACCTGCTTAGTCAGAATCTGATGTTGCTCATCATAGTGTTTGACATGTTGGTCCATCAGTGAGCGCAGTTGTTGCTGACCGGCCCCAATATCATTGACACGAGAGAAAAGTAGATCGAGTTGCTCCATCATCTGATTCCAATGGGCTTCATCCTGCTCTCTCTGTTCCCCCAACCATGTCATGATAAATTGGGTCTGAATGGAAGGCTTGGGCGGTGCCGTGGTGACCAACCAATGGAGAACACTGAAGAACGAGATTGGGTAATCGGTTTGGACGAATCCTCCCCAATTAGTTACCCGATCTGAGTCCCGTCGCCTGGAAACGAGGCGCGGCCAAGGGATTTGACACGCGGACTTGCCGCGCAACCCGAGCCAGCGGACGTTTCCCCTCCAACGCCACCGATGAATCCGACGAGAATGTTTGGCTCCGGAATTTTACGCATGAACAGCTGCCGTGCAACCCTAACCAAGAATCGGATGCATCCAATTGAAGATGGTGATAGCTTCTACACGAACCTGGGACCTCAACGCCTCGCTGTCCCAAGCAATTCCACTGCGCCGACGCCGGAATTATGCCTCCAGAACACCACGCCACCCACTCCGCCGCGCGCACGAACCACACCGTAGGATAGCGATGAGAATCCGAGGATAGACCGTCTCTGATACCACTGTAACACTCTTGACCGCCGGCGAAGATCGCCGCCGATGTGAGTACACAGCGTATAGATCGGGGTTGAGCCGAGGAATGATTCCTCTGGTCTCGTGTTTCTGTAATTGGAAAATTGCTTAGCGTTTACAGAGTTAGTCTCTCCATTATATCTCCCCCTCCATACATGGCCTCGGGCCCACAAGACAGCGAAAGCGAAATATGAAACTCATACTTTCCCGCGTGAAGACGCCTACTGTAGAATATGCCTTTAGGTCGAGGTTGTGACAAGGTCTCGATCCGTAGGATGCTGCCCACTGAGGGCTACGTAATTTAGTCTTCTTTGGAGGACTTTTGTGTAATGTGCCCTTAATATTATAAAGTGCATTCTTATAAAAAAACCACAGATATCCCTATGTTGAAAAAGGAAATTTAGGTTAAGCATAAGTTCAATCTCAGTCAGAGGTCATGAACAGCTAGCTATCCAATAAGAATATTTTTTCCCTTTGATGCAACGATATGCTGCTGTAATAACCACGGAAATACGAGGATTATGTATGCGTTTTCAGGAGTCGTCATGATGAATTCGGCCATGACCTTGTGTGTCCTGATGTTTTACCTGCGACAAAGATGAACGGGACATTACTTGCTGCACTGATGGTGTGGTACATCAGGCACTCGACTGCGAGGTGGTGGTCGATACCGTAGACGAAGGAGAGGAAGGTGGCCAAGTAGAGCGGCGTGCTGTCGAGGTTGAAGGCGCAGAGGAAGCATAGCGTGCACGACAACAGAGTCCACACCCCAATCGTTCGCCCATGTACGTCTTTTTTTTTGTCGAATACACAGGAGAGCTGCGTATCTTTGTATTAAGAAGAGTGAAATAGAGTTTTCCAAATACAGGTCACCGGTCTAGGACCGGCCAAGAGAAATACGAGATTACTCACGCACTAGACTCCCAAGGTCCCTAGCCCCTGCTCGAACCCACAGAGTTGCCACCTCAAGTGTGGCCCGTAGAAACTCGGGTAGGTCCGAATGCTCGCTCCTAAAACACCGGCCATTCCGCTCCTTCCACACCTGCCATGAGATCAGTAGGAAGAGGGAATCGAAATCTTTCCGCAACTCGGCAGGCCATCTCCTCCGCGCTCGGCTCCAGAAGCTCACGATGGAGTCAGCATTGTAAGTGCAACAAGGCTCCCTAGTGGTTTTGGTGGATTAAGTGACAATGCGATTAAAGGTCTAATCTTTTTGTGAGATGTCTTGACAGGCTTTGCAGGTACAATATGAATAACTCACACGTTGAGTGTTATGGTTATTATTGCATAACTATTAAGTATGATGTCTAAGATGGAATGTCATTGAATATCTATTGCTGAAAGCATGTTGTCGAGCCATGGATTATCTCTAAATTGGAATATATGACATTGATGTCCATTTCATGGTATATGTGGCAAAATGCTACACGGCTGATATTAGAAGTTCTCCATTACACATCATAGCCAACACTAATAAAGAACAAGCATATTGAATGGTTAATGAGCAAATGTGCTCTATCTACCTATGAAGAGGTTTTCACAACTGAAGTCCAACTTATTCAGCTCTAAGAGGATTGCTCTAATGAAGAAGCTCAGCTTGGCTATCTCTCTCTATTGGAATTGATCACGACGGCATTGTTTATCAAGTCAAGACTCAAGAGGATATCATCTAGATTTATTCTTTGTCTTGAGTATAGGTATGCCGTACTATCAACAGGGAAGCTAAGCTTGAAATTTCACTAGTCAACATGTGCTCTAGCTAGTTCAGAGAGTGTCGGGCCGTGTCATCTCTTGTGGTGATTATGGCGCTGAGTGTGAGAGCTCTCTGATTCTTATCTTGTGCTTAAACTCTTAGCGAGGTGTATCTCTCATGGATACAACAACACCTACATCTCTTATCTAGTGACCAAGGCACCCTAGTGCCTCAGCCTCTGATAGCAGCAGTGATCACCGGACTGTCCGGTGATGGCCACCGGACTGTCCGGTGGAGCCTGTTTGAACTGCAACGGCTAGTTGGCCTCCACCGGACTGTCCGGTGAGGATCACCAGACTATCCGGTGATGGCCTGACACAGAGCAACAGCTAGTTCTGTGGGCTTGGGTATTTATACCCTCCCACTGCCTCCTTGTGGGGGTGCTGCTTCTCTCCAACGTCCATATACATTCTGAGGCTTGTGAAACACTCTCCAACTACTCTCTTTGTGAGATTGAGCTAAAGTGTGAGATTCTTGAGTTGAGAGAGGTTTGTGAGATTGTGTGAGCTTGATAGAGCATCCTAGCTTTTGAGCACAAGTTGGCAAAGCATTTCCGGTAAACGCTTTTGTTACTCTTGGAGGTTTCCTCCTAGATGGCTAGAGCGTCCCGAAGGTCATCCGTTCTCCGGGTGGCATTTTTCTTGTATGTGATTACCCTCGCTCTTCGGAGCATTGCAGTGAGCACCTTCTCGGCCTTGGTGGTGAGAGGGGGAGGCCGTGAGTTGAAAAAGACTCAAGCTCTTGGTGGGCGCCTCAACGAGGACGTACGGACACTTGCGGGTGTGCTCGAACCTCGGGAATTAATTCTTGTGTCTTGTGTGCTGTGCCCCTGCTGGGAGACCCAAGCTTAGTGCTTGTGGTTATTTACATTTTGTTTATTGCATTGCTATATTGCTTCCGCTACTATCTTGTATGCAAGTATGCGTCGTGAGCGCAGGTGTGCAGTGTAGACAAGCTCAATAGCACCAAAGGAACACTAGAGACATCTCTACAAGGCCCAATAAGTATCATAGTGTCTATCTACACACTTGAGCCTCGTTTTTGTGTTTTACCGGACTGTCCGATAGACCTCACCGGACTATCCGGTGGGTTACACCGGACTATCCGGCGGTGGGGTGCTGACTGTTGTTTTGAGCCGTGATTTTTCAGATTAGCCTATTCACCCCCCTTTAGGCGACATCAAGATCCTTTCAATTGGTATCAGAGCCTAAACTCAGCTAAAGGCTTCACCGCCATGAGAAAAGATGTCGACGCCTAGTAAGGTATCTTGTGAGCCACTCGCTCTTGATGGCTCCAACTATACTATGTGGTCCGCTCATATTCTTTACATTCTCAGGACCAATGGTCCACTTGTGGAGCAGATTGTAGATGCAAGCATATTGCCTCCTAGCTATGAATGGGGTAAATTATCTCATGAGGAGACAATACGCTTGCAGCTCAATGCTCGAGTTGCTAACTATATTTTGAGCACTTTGAGTCCAGATACATCTTCATGGCTGTTCAAGGAACATAAGAGGTTTGAGGATGCTCATGACATTTGGGCTACTCTCAACCATGAGTTTGCATGCAAAGCTCAAGAACAAGCCACAACTCAAAATGAAGACTCAAAAGAAGGAGATACAAGCCTCTGTGATAGTATGGAGGACAAGAGAGAACAAAAGGAGCAGTTGGTGCGGCAGTCACTGCAAACACCGGACTATCCGCTGGAACACACCGGACTATCCGGTGCATCGGATTGTCCGGCTCCGTGTACCGGATTGTCCAGTAGAGGCAGTGAAGCTGCATCAACCAAAGAAGAGCAGTGATTTAGACCCAATGAAGAATCTTATTCATCTGTGTGCAACACGTACATCACTTCATACTCACAGCAATGCCTCATGGCCAAGGAAAATAAAAAGGAGGAAAGTGAGAATGAGATGAGTGATAGTGATGTAGATGAAGATGAGATCACCGATGAAGATTTGGAGATTGGTCATCTCAGCAGGAAGGATCAAATGAAGATGATCAAGTTCATGCAGATCATGCCAAGCAAAAGCAAACCTTGGAAAAACAAGAAGACTATTTGGAAAGGAAATTAGATGAGCTAAATGAAGCTCAAGAAGAAAAGGATGAGCTCGAAGTAAAGATTACCAATCTGAACCTCAAATGTGAAAAGCTATCAAGTGAAGTCGACAAGTATGCAAACGCCTCTTCATACATCGAGAAGCTTGAAAAGCTGAATGAAGAAAGAAAAGATTGGATCAAGAAAATCAATGACAAGTGCCTAACTCTACAAAGGGAGAAGGATGAGCTACTTGATGAAAGCATGCAGCTCATTGACCAATTAGGCATGATTAAGGTAGCACATGAGGTATCTGTCACATCGGTAAAATATTTTGAACCTCTTGTGAAAAATAACTCTTGCTCTCTAATGGAATCTACTATTACTTGTGCTAACCCTTGCTGCCTTCAAGCAAGTAACTCTTGTGTTGAGCATGTAATTGTAGAACCTTATGATGACCTCATTACAAGAGAAAATGAAGAGCTCAAACAAGAAGTCGAAAGGCTAAAGAGAGACCTAGCTATGCTTAAAGGGAAGAGTTGTGTGCAACCTCCTCAAGATAACCGTGGAAACATGGTGAACAAGCTTGAGGAGCTTACTAACCGTGCACAACTTTCCAAATCAACAACGTCCAAGTCTCAAGATGATCAAAGTACCAAGGCACAAGACAAATGCAAGTCCAAGAAGCAGAAGAGCAAGGCTAAGAGGAAGTGTTACTGGTGCAAAGAAAAATGTCATAATGTTCAAGCTTGCCCAGTTCTCAAGTCCAAGCTAGTGAGCAGCCCTGGCTCTCCGGACTGTCCGGCAAAGCCTACTGGACTGTCCGGTGCAACCGGACTGTCCAGAAAAGTGGTGTCGGACTATCCGGTGAAGCCAGTTGTAGCTCAAGCTACTATCTCCAAGGCAAGGAGACCAGCCCAGTTACACAACAAGGTGGGTAGAGAAAAAGTCCATGATAGCAAGTCAGAAAATCAACCAAAGGGCTTCAGACAAAGAATTTGCTACAACTGTAGGCAAAAAGGGCATCTCGGTAATGATGCCCATATGGTAATTTCACACATCCTAACCTTGTCAATAAGAAAGCTAAAATAACTTGTGTGCCAAAGAGCTGTAGTGGTGAGCCTATGGTGATTTGTTCATCAAAAGCTTCCACCAAAGCTATTTGGGTGCCCAAGATTTATGTGACTAACCGTTGTGGACCCAACCAAGCTTGGGTACCAAAATGTGCTTGAAGTTTCTCAGGTACTAATAGGATGCATTGAGGATCTTGGCAATCTCGAGAAGACAAACTTGAGTATATTATTGTCTCAAGATGAATTCTTTCTAATTTAAGCCAAGACTTGAATGATCATAATACCCTCTACCTCAATGACATCTTTGGTAACACATGCTTAATCAGATCCTTGAATGCTTGGATATTTCAATTCTTAGTGTTTTGAATATGTCCAAGCTTTTCAAGTTAAAATTCCACTCATATCCTATACCTGTGTTTTATGTGATATCCTTAATAGCTTCTCTGTGAAGCAAATGTTTGAATATGCAGGAACACAAAACCAAAGTCTTAGAAGAATGCTGAATGGCAAAGGCCAATCTGTTGCAGCAAGAACTCCAGTCACTGGACTATCCGGTGTGAGCAGTTTGGCTGCATCAGATTGTAAATACAGAAAAAGCTCAAAATATCTAAAAGGAATTTTCACACAGACTTTGTGACAGTGGCCTAAAGGCTGAGGTATGGTTTTGATATGTGCATTGTAAGTGCTTATATGCCTCATAGCTCCTGTGTGGTTGTTGGTAGATTTAAGAGTTTCAAATTCTAGTGTGGACATTTGATTGATACCTCTGAAATGTAAAAGCTCATAAGTCTGTCTTGAGAGCATGGTACTTCAAATATGATAGGAGGTATGAGTTAAATATGCCAACACCTATGACAAAACTCTGAATCTAACTGACACTCTTTGCGGTTTCAGTACCTAAGGTTGAACTAGTGACATATCTTGTCTTGTCATGAGTCTGTCTCATGAACTTCTTTGCTCTAGATGTTTGCTTGATACTCTTGCTCCAAAAGTGCCTTTTATGTCTAGACAAGGAGAGTATGAATCAAACATTCTATTCACTCTATGCAAGACTCGATATCTCACTAGTATAGCAAAAATGGGATTTCTAAAACATTTGTTGTTGAGATCTTTGTAATCAACTTCTCTATGTGTGTGGTTATTGCTGTCCTTGCTTGAATGAGTCTAGCCACACACACTGAGAATTCTTGAACCTCAAATTCAAAATATATCTGTGTTTACAAAAGAACTTAATTCTCTACTCATCCACTTCAACTAAATCATCTTTTATCCAAAGAATTTAGCAAAATTCATGACTCAAGTTCTATATCTTCTATGGGGTTTGTGCTACATAAAAGAGAAAAGAGATCTAAGAAAGATGGCACAATCTCTACTTCTTCAGCTGTTCCAAGGAAATCTGTTTTCACCGGACTATCCGGTGAAGCCCACCGGAGTATGCGGTAATACCGGACTATCCGGCAACGGCTACGGGACTATCCGGTGCGTGCGGGTTTAACCCCCGCAGTCACTTCCAGGGGGTATCTACTCAGTGCATTTACCCCTCCTCTTTCTACCGTCCTCCACCGTGATTCACCCCTGTGTGGCGACCCGAGGGCGACTTGAAGGGAATCCTCTCTCCCACCGTGGGATCGAGGAGTTCTCGGTGGGGATTGGCCGCTGCATCACCAGAACATCCGATCCCACCGGCCTCTCCATCAATTTCGCCCTAAAAGTTTCTCTCAAAGGTACTTCGTGCGATTTCATCCCGATCTCTTTGCTTGGTGCAATGCTTCACGACTCCTTTGGTAGAAATACTCCTGCTATATCTATCTATCACATCCTAAGAGATCAAATCATTTACATGGATAGTTTGGGGATCGGCTTGACCTAGCTTACTGGACACCACCGGACTATCTGGCAGAACTCACCGGACTGTCCGGCATCATCGGACTGTCCGGTGGCTGCTATCGGATTATCCGGTGATCTCCAGAGAGCCTAAGTCAGTGGATCTGTTGGCTCTGAATTTATCCTTTGAGCCCCCAAATGTATGTCATATGCTCCAGTATGTCTTTGTGACATATTCTTGATAGATCATAATGTCTTTCATCTCAAATCATCAAGAATTTCTTTATCTCTATAATCTGAGCCTATTTCTCGGTTTGAAATCCAAATCATGTTGACTCAGGGTTGTGAGGATGGCTGGTGATGAGCCAATCAAGCAGTATGCTAGGAAGAAGCAGAAAGCCAAGAGATCTCGCCCTCCATCTGGCAGTGACACTTCTTCACCTATGGAGGAAACCGGTGTAGGTGGTCCTCAAAGGGGAAGGACTCTCAGACCTCGACAGCCTACTCCTCGTGGTCAAATGCATATTGCGGACGAGCCTGAAGGTGCAGCAACGTCAACAGATGATGAGAGTGTGGAAGATGAGACCTTCAGGGTTGTTCCTAGGCCTGATGGCAAAGGGCCTGCTCTTCCTGATAATGATGATGCTCCTTCTAATAATAATGATAATGATGATGATGATGGTGAAGAGGCTGAAGAAGAAGCAGAGGCAGCAACTCCTGTGGCTGATTATGCAAGAAAAATGTCAAAACCCAGCAGACCACCTAACAGAAAGGCTGTGGATTACAAGAAAAAGGGAAAATATAATGAAATCAGAGATACCAGGAGGAGAGATTTCAGAAAAGAGCCCAAGAGCTCTTATGATTGGAGGTTTCACTCTAAGTTTCAAGAGGACTACTATGAGTCAGTGATTTTCTCCAAGGAGCATCCTATCACTCAGGATCAATGGATAGATTGGAAATACATGGAGGAGAAGAAGGATCCAATTTTTGATCAAGTGATTGCAGCATGTCAGAGGCAGCATCTTCAGAAGATTATGAGTTTCAGCCACGGTTGGAACAAGGAGACCATTGCTCAGTTCTATGCCACCGTGTACTTTGATGACACAGATACTGATCCAAGGAAGTGGAGCATGGCATGGATGACAGAAGGTGATATTTTTTCCATCACCTACATTGAGTTTGCCTTTGTGCTTGGGTTGGATAACCGTGATCTGAACCGACCTAAGATTCATTTAGAGCAGTGTCTTCCTGATAGTGAGATGAAATTCATGTATCCTCCAAACAATCAGGGCAACCATGGGCACACTCAGGGTCTTTACTCATACTATGGATATCTGAACAGAATGTTCAGAAAGACCTTGGCTCCTCGCATTGGTGATGCTACAAACATTTCACATTATGCCAAGAACCTGCTTGCTAGGATGAGGGAAGGAGCACTACCCTTTAGCGTGACCAACTTCATATGGGAGGAAATTAAGGCCATATCCTTTGACCCATATAGGAGTTGTGCATATGCTCCCTTCATCATGGAGATGATTGACAGAGTGACAGGTACTGTCTACATTTGTGACACTGAGCACCGACCATTCCGTGTGAAGAAAGTGACACATCCCATTGTCCCTTCTACTTCTAGTGTGCCTTCTCCACCTCATACTCAGCAGGGCTCAGTGCTAGAGCAGCAGAGGCAGTCACCTCAGAGGAGGAGAGACCGTGGTCAGTTCTCCAGTGAGAGGAGGAGGAGCTCCTCACCTGTGATACAGGCTTTCAGAGCCATCATGAGTGCTCTCCAGTGCTTCAGGGCCAAGGACAAGGCCGAGAAGAGGGAAATCAGAAACCGCCAGATTCTTTCTGATAACAGGCTGAAGGGAATACAGAGACACTTGGAGATGCAGCCACCCCCTTCTCCAGACAGAGAGGTTGAGGAGGAGACAGAGACCGAGGAGGAGTTGTTTCACGACCCGTTTGCAGGCTATGGTGTCTCTATACCACAGTACAGTCAGCCTCCTCAGCATGTGTTTCAGCAGCAGAGACCTCCACCTTCAGGCACTTTGGATGCCTTTGCTCAGTCAGCTGCCCAGTCGCTGTTTGGTATGAGTGATACTTTCACAGCTGGATATTCAGGCTACTCAGGCCATCACTCGACCATGGCCACTTCCAGCTTCTCTGGGGCTCTTCCCTTCTCCTTGTCTCAAGGAGGTATACAGTCTACCAGCAGAGCCAGTTTCAGTGGTGCTTTCCACCAGAGTTCCTCGTCTGCAGGCTTGGGCCAGTTTCAGAGTGGCAGCCAGTTCCAGTCAGGACCTCAGGGTGGCAGCTCCAGTGGTTGGGATCAGGGCACTCAGTGAGCTCTTGAGGTACTTTTCCTTCTACCTATCTCTTTTTGGTGCTTAATGACAAAGGGGGAGAAGTACATTAAAGCTTTGTGCTTTCAGGATTAAGAAGAATCTCAGTGAAAGGGGGAGGAGTTCACCAAGTCAGCTTAGAGCGGAGTTAGCAGATCTTTGAAGCCGATTGCAGCATATTTTATCAATTTTATCTTTCTTGTTCCCTTTTTAGCTGTATCTTGTGTTGGTTCGTGTGTTGAACCTTGTATCGAATTCCTAGTGTCATGTGTTGGACACAAATTCTTGTATTTTTGAAAACCTCCTGTGTGGTGGGTGTGAACTAGATGTTTATCTAAGGCTTATTCATGCTAGAAGCTTTGTGCATGTCTTTGTGAATCTCTGTGCCTGTGTGTCTGCTTGATGGGTGCAGAACTATCACCACCGGACTATCCGGTGGAGACAGCCGGACTGTCCGGCGCACCGGACTATCCGATGTCGTATACCGGACTATCCGGTAGAAGGACAGTGGCTGCACCACCAAGCACTTCTGTTGGTCTACTTTGAGTTGTTCATTCTACCTGTATTTCCTTTGTGGTTACTGGAATGCTGAGATATAGGGGGAGCTCTCCTTGCACAAATATGTGGTGTTGGGCATTTGTGGCTCAAACTCGAGTTTTTGTAACTCAAACACATATCTAGGGGGAGTATACCAAATATCTAAGGATTCATGCACTTAATTTATTTATCTCTTGTAAGCATTAATCGGGGTTGTCATCAACCACCAAAAAGGGGGAGATTGTAAGTGCAACAAGGCTCCCTAGTGGTTTTGGTAGATTAAGTGACAATGCGATTAAAGGTCTAATCTCTTTGTGAGATGTCTTGATAGGCTTTGCAGGTACAATATGAATAACTCACACGTTGAGTGTTATGGTTATTATTGCATAACTATTAAGTATGATGTCTAAGATGGAATGTCATTGAATATCTATTGCTGAAAGCATGTTGTCGAGCCATGGATTATCTCTAAATTGGAATATATGACATTGATGTCCATTTCATGGTATATGTGGCAAAATGCTACACGGCTGATATTAGAAGTTCTCCATTACACATCATAGCCAACACTAATAAAGAACAAGCATATTGAATGGTTAATGAGCAAATGTGCTCTATCTACCTATGAAGAGGTTTTCACAACTGAAGTCCAACTTATTCAGCTCTAAGAGGATTGCTCTAATGAAGAAGCTCAGCTTGGCTATCTCTCTCTATTGGAATTGATCACGACGGCATTGTTTATCAAGTCAAGACTCAAGAGGATATCATCTAGATTTATTCTTTGTCTTGAGTATAGGTATGCCGTACTATCAACAGGGAAGCTAAGCTTGAAATTTCACTAGTCAACATGTGCTCTAGCTAGTTCAGAGAGTGTCGGGCCGTGTCATCTCTTGTGGTGATTATGGCGCTGAGTGTGAGAGCTCTCTGATTCTTATCTTGTGCTTAAACTCTTAGCGAGGTGTATCTCTCATGGATACAACAACACCTACATCTCTTATCTAGTGACCAAGGCACCCTAGTGCCTCAGCCTCTGATAGCAGCAGTGATCACCGGACTGTCCGGTGATGGCCACCGGACTGTCCGGTGGAGCCTGTTTGAACTGCAACGGCTAGTTGGCCTCCACCGGACTGTCCGGTGAGGATCACCGGACTATCCGGTGATGGCCTGACACAGAGCAACAGCTAGTTCTGTGGGCTTGGGTATTTATACCCTCCCACTGCCTCCTTGTGGGGGTGCTGCTTCTCTCCAACGTCCATATACATTCTGAGGCTTGTGAAACACTCTCCAACTACTCTCTTTGTGAGATTGAGCTAAAGTGTGAGATGCTTGAGTTGAGAGAGGTTTGTGAGATTGTGTGAGCTTGATAGAGCATCCTAGCTTTTGAGCACAAGTTGGCAAAGCATTTCCGGTAAACGTTTTTGTTACTCTTGGAGGTTTCCTCCTAGACGACTAGAGCGTCCCGAAGGTCATCCGTTCTCTGGGTGGCATTTTTCTTGTATGTGATTACCCCCGCTCTTCGGAGCATTGCAGTGAGCACCTTCTCGGCCTTGGTGGTCCAGCCGCGGCTGTGCGAGGCCCCCTTGACCCACCAACGGAGCAGGAGCAGGAACCGGAGCTGGAGCCGGATCTGGAGCAGGCGCAGTCTGTGAAGACTGGCCTCGGCCCACCTGCGTCGGGGGAGGGTACCCCGGGGCCACCGGGAGTTGAAGCAGAGGAGGTGGCGGTGTGGCGGTGAAGTTGTTGAGGAAGGAGGCCACCCCCTGCTGCTTGTGGGCGAGTTGAGAAGGCCAGCAGGCAGGACAGCACGCTCGGTGTGCCCAGCTTGCTGATGGCCCCGGCACAGTGAACTTCAGGTTGGGCCATGGGCCGGACAACAAGTCCCCGGCCTGACCCTCGGAAGCGGAGTTGGCCCAGATTGGTGGTGTGCTGGTGAAGAGCGGTGTCCCGAGCGCAGCAAGTTTGAACGAAGGGGGGCCGCAGGCAGGGACGGCTGTGGGCGCCTCAACGAGGACGTATGGACACTTGCGGGTGTGCCCGAGCCTCAGGAATTAATTCTTGTGTCTTGTGTGCTGTGCCCCTGCTGGGAGACCCAAACTTAGTGCTTGTGGTTATTTACATTTTGTTTATTGCATTGCTATATTGCTTCCGCTACTATCTTGTATGCAAGTATGCGTCGTGAGCGCAGGTGTGCAGTGTAGACAAGCTCAATAGCACCAAAGGAACACTAGAGACATCTCTACAAGGCTCAATAAGTATCATAGTGTCTATCTACACACTTGAGCCTCGTTTCTGTGTTTTACCGGACTGTCCGATAGACCTCACCGGACTATTCGGAAATACCGGACTATCCGGTGGGTTACACCGGACTATCCGGAGGTGGGGTGCTAACTGTTGTTTTGAGCCGTGATTTTTCAGATTAGCCTATTCACCCCCCCTCTCTAGGCGACATCAAGATCCTTTCAAGCATGGTTCCAGTCAGGTCGGGGCTGCTGAACGGAGGAACAGATGGCAGTCCAAGCTCTCACCGTGAAGCTGCACTTGACGAAAAGGTGTAGGCAGGACTCCGACTCGTGGTCGCAGAGGAAACATCGCTCTCTAGCTTCGAGTCCATGGCGCCGCCATCTGTCCGCGGTCCAAAGCCGTCGCCTGCAGGTCGTCCAGAGAAAGAGCTTCACCCGTAGCGGAGCCCAGGTCTCCCAGATAAGCTCGTACCCAGGAAACTTCTCGGAGCCAGCATGCATGAGCTCGTAGGCCGATTGCGCACTGTATAGCCCGTCGGGGGTCCATCTCCAGATGGTCTTGTCCGGCGAATCATGAAGCCGTATGCCGTCAATGGCCTCCCAGAGATGAACGTAGTCCGCTATGGCCGGGACGGTGAGGCCACCAGAGATGTCACGAACCCATCTCCTATCCTGCAAGCCTTCGGCCACCGTCCTAGAAAGCAAGGTTCTGCCGCGAACTATGCTGATTAGTGACGGCGCAATGTCCGCTACGGAGCGGTCCCCGATCCAGCTGTCGAGCCAAAACAGAGTGGTTGCGCCGTTCCCTATCTCGACGAAGGTGGATGCCGCAAAGAGAGCCCGGACATCGTCGTTCACCTTGATTGGGAGCCCTGACCAAGCACGCTCGACATCTGTCTTCTGCAGCCACAGCAACCGAACCTGAAGCGCTATGCTGGTCAGCTTCAGATCAGCCACCCCAAACCTCCGAAAGCTATTGGGCGTGCAACAACCGGCCATGCCACGGCGCACTTCCCACAGGCCGAACGGTCACTCCCAAAAGAATCTCCTACAAGCGGCTTCAATCTCCTTGCGAGCCCAAGGCGGTAATTTGTCTGCCATCATGGTGTAGAGAGGCACTGCGGTGAGGACTGATTTCACCCAGATGAGTCGCCCACTCTTGGTCATCAGCGATCCGTGGGCTGCAGTCAGGCGTCGGGTCACGGCGTCGACGACGCCGAGCTGTTGTCCCTTGGACAGAACTTTGGAACTTAGGGGTAGGCCTAAGTACGTGATGGGGAACTCTGCCACCGAACAGCCAAGCGTCGCCGCAACTCCGTCAAGCTCCTGGGTTGGGACTGAAATTGGGGTGATGGAGCATTTAGCGAGATTAGCAGCGAGGCCGGACACGGTGCCAAAGGTGTACAACAACTGCTTCAAAGCTACAGCCTCGAGTAGGGTTGGGGTGGCAAAAAGAATAGCGTCATCCGCATAGAGGCTACAATGGTGCTTGACTTGGGGTAGTTCTAGCTGTCGCAGTGCACCGGCCTGCACTGCGCTGGTGACTAGCCGACTCAAGCAGTCCATAGCCAGGATGAACAGGAGGGGCGAAAGGGAGTCGCCCTGTCGCACCCCTCGGCGGTGCACAATCTTAGCACCCGGCACTCCATTCACCAACACCCGAGAGGAAGTTGAGGAGAGGAGAATGGCTATCCAATCCCTCCATCTGCTAGAGAATCCCAAGGCCTGAAGCACCTCGAGAAGAAACGCCCAAGAGAGCGTGTCAAAGGCCTTGGAGATGTCAAGTTTAACGAGCATCTTGGGGATTTTCTTCTTCCTGAATAGCGCAGCCGCACTCTGGACAAACTTGAAGGTGTCAAGTATCGAGCGCCCTCTAATGAAAGCCGTCTGGTTCACGCCCACCAACCGGTTCATGTATGGCGCCAACCTGGAGGTGAGAACTTTCGACACCAGTTTGCCGAAGCTGTGGATCATGGCGATCGGCCTAAAGTCACCCGGTGAAGAGGCACCTTGTCGCTTGGGAAGCAGGACAATAAGGCCGTTATTAATGCAAGAGAACCCGCCTCCATTCGCCCGGTGAAAGGTGTCGAACGCTGCCATGATATTGCCCTTAATGATGTTCCAGGAACTCTTATAGAAAGCAGACCAAATCTGGGCCGGGCGCCTTGTCAGCTGGCCACTCCTTGATAGCAGACCAAATCTCCTCCTCGCTAAATGGTGAGTCCAGAGCCGACAAATCAGTCTGCTCATAGCCCAGCTCGCTGAAGTCAAGAGAGAAACTCCGGGTGGGTGTGCGACCAAAAACCTGGAAGAAATGCTCAAACACGCCCTGCTCCAACTCGTCTTGGGATGTGGCAGTCTGCTCACCGATGAGCAGGGCAGGTATGAAGATGCGCTTCTTCTTCCCCCGTGCCATTATGTGGAAATAGCGGGTGTTGGCGTCGCCCTCGTGAAGCTGACGGACTCTGGCTCGCTGTCTCGCTATTGTGCGCTCTAGGGATGAAAGGCCGAGGCATCTGTGCTTGAGAGTGGCCCGTAGCCGGAGCTCCGACTCGGAAAGATGCCTAAGCTCCTGCGCTCGATCAAGTCGCAAGATCACCTCCCTGGCCATGAGAAGCTGCTCCTTCACGTTCCCAATTTTCCTAGCCGACCAGCTCTGAAGCTCTCTTATCAGGTTGCGGAACAGGGCGTCCAGCCGCTGATACGGGTCAGTAACTCCCGGTGAGCAAATCCAGCCCCTACGGACCGCGTCGCTATAATCGCTGAAATTAGGCCAGAAGCATTCGAAATGGAAGCGTGGCTTCCTGGTAAACCCCGCATTAGTCTGCAGCAACAGGGGTGAGTGATCAGAGGCGTCTGAGGCTAAAGCCTGAAGGGAGTTGTCTGGATACAGGTCCTCCCATTCCAGCGATACCAGCGCACGGTCCAGCCGGACTAAGGTAGGCAGCTCCCGCTCGTTACTCCAGGTGAAAGATCGGCCGAGAAGATGCAAGTCTTGCAGCTCAGCGGCATCGACAAAATGACGAAACCGAAGCATGTTACTGCGGTTGATACAGCCATTACTTTTGTCAGACGGATCAAGAATGAGATTAAAATCTCCTATGACGATCCATGCTCCCTCGCAAATGTCTCGGGCTGCAGACAGCTCGTCGAGGAAGAGCAGCTTGTCTGCCTGGTCTTGCGGCCCATAGACCACCGTTAGCCACCAAGCGCTCCCTGCATCTCCACATAGGACGCGCGTGGTAATGGAGAAGACGCCAAGATGGGTCTCTCCAAGCGCCATGCTGGGCCCGCGCACGGCCAACAACAAGCCTCCTCTAGTGTTAGTCGCAGGCAGAAACGAGTAATCGACGAAATCAGCACCCAGCACAGAGGCCACATCATAACGACTAAATGAGGTCAGCTTGTTTTCTTGGAGGCATACTACGTCCGCGTGCATTCCATCCACCTGGGTGCGCACATTGTCTCTGCGGGCTCGCATTGTCTCCGCACCATGTCCGAAAGGGGACAACTGCGGAAATAGCTCGGTGATTGCTTCCACTCGGTCTTCACGCAAATCTCCAGAGTAGAGGCTGTCGTAGTCTTCATTAGCTGTGCTTGACACCGGTACTTCTGAGTCAGCAAAGACCAGGCGTCTCCTAAGTAGGATCTTACCCCGCTTCGCCACCGGCACACATGCAAGTTTATTAGCAGCTAGGCGCCGGCTCCTGAGCGGGGGGTTCACAGTCATGCGGCTCTGGATCGCCCCAGCGTCACCTAAGGTGGCGGGCGAGTCCAGCAACTTGGAGGTGGGCACTTGAACTCTTGAGAAGAACTCCTGGATGCCCGTTGGCTCTCCACCCGTTGACTCCTGTGTCCCAGCCTGAGTGTTGGAGGCCGGTTCCAGTAGAGCCGGGGAGCACGCAGCAGGCATAGCCACCCCGGAACGTTGGCCGCAGTCCGCTGCGCCAAGGCCTGAGGTCGCTGCTGCAGGCTGCAATGGCTCGTGGCAGCCCGCGATATCGTCGAAGCCACCACGTCTGGGAGAAGGAGTGGGCACGGCGATGCTTGACTCAAACAGCATCGGATCCCATGCTTGATGCTCTACCCTTCCGTCTGAAGAAAAGCAAGGGGAGCAGCAAAGCAGCTCTACGTCATCGACAGGCTCAGCTGGACAGCCTTTGACCTGTTCTTGGAGAGGCAAAGGGGATGCCAGGGAGTCACAGGCCCCATCTTGACTGGGCGCCCCTCCCACGCCGGCGCGGGGCTGCCCTCACCATCGATCACCCCCCGCAGGCAGCGAAAACCGTGAATGCGCGGCCACGGACCTCCGCCTTGAGACTCCTGGCGCCCACCGTGACTGTCATCGTCATCGGGCGACGGAGAAGGGGACGACGAACCAGCCTGAGACGAGGAGCTCGTAACCGAGCGGAGGTGGACAAGGACGTTGTACTTCAGGGTCTGGTTCTTGTACTGGTGGGGAGGCAGATGGTCGAAATTCCGTTGACGACCTGGCTTCTCATGAACCTCCCGCACCTCGCCTTCCACCACCAGCAGGGATGCTGCTGGGGGTGTTTGTCCAGGCAGTGAGCCTGCAAGCCGAGAGGTCGGCCTTATTCCGCGAAGCATCATCCAGGCACGCCACCCAGCAAGCCGGAGCAAGGATCTTGCTGGCCGTATCCAGACTCCACACATGAGGCAGCAAACCCTCCAACTCCACGGCCACCTTGTAGAGCAGCGGCTCCTGGACTGCATGAGCGAGGCGAGTCCACGGCCTAATCACTAGGCGACTCCCTGCCACCACGACCGGGGAGGCCTGCCGCAGTCGCGTCCTGATCTCCAGGTTGTTCGGGAAGACCTCTGGGTAGAACGGCCTGATGTCGAAGTCGTCGTCAGTCAACGAGCCAGCTGCACGGAGGGCCGAGCACACCTCGCTGAGGGAAGCGGCGGCGTCTGGGCCGGCGAATTGGCAAACCAGGGCCGGGAAGAGGTGGCTCTCCTCCGCGACGATCTCTTTACTAGGGCCAATGATGCAAGTGGAACTGTACGGCCGTAGGAGGTGGTGCCCTTCCGGAAGCGCGACAATCTCAGCGTCGGTCAGGCAGGCCAGGCCACCTGCGTCCTGCGCCGGCGAGCCGGGGGACAGCGGAGGTGTCCGGCACAACACCTGCACGGCCGGTGGCGTTGACGGCCCCGGCTGCTCGTAGAAGCGTCGACCTTTCCGCCGTGGTGAGGCTGGCGGCGGTGGGGGAGGAGTCCCACGGGAGCGACGAGCTGTCGGCGATGAGAAGCCCGGCCTAGGGCGACGAGGCTGGCCGCTGCCGATCCTCGGAGCTCGGCGCGGAGTCGCCGGGGAGCCTGCGCCGCTTGCAGTCACGGGCAATATGACGGAATCCCCAGCATCTCTGGCATCGGACCGGCAGGCGGCAAGTGGCGATCCGATGTCCGGTGGACAGGCAGTTTAGGCAGCAGTCCCGCAGCTCTGGTGGAATGCTCGAGGAGCTTCCTCGCGACCCTGCCGCGGAGCTGCTGCGACGGCGACGGGCGGGTAGGACGCTCCACCCGACGGACGACCCGCGGGTAGGACTGGGGCGGAGGCTCCATGGGGTGGCGGCAGCGCCAGCCAGCTGCTCCCGGCCGCGGAACCCGCGACCCCGACGACGCCGGCGCCGGCGGGGCCGCCCGGCCTCCTCCGGGGCGGCAGCCAGGCCGGGGACCGGAACCTCCGAGCGCAGCACCCCGCGGGCAGGCGCCTGGGAAGGCCCCGCCTCCCGGTTGTTTCCGAAGGAGAGGAGGGCGTCGCGGTAGACGACTCATCAGACGAGAGGACGTCGTCTTGGACCGCCTCGGTCCAACGCAGGTGCTTGGGGCGCCCGCCGGAGGAGCGGCCGGGGAAGAAAGGCTCCGCCCCTGGAGAGAGTGACTTACCCAGATCTGGCAGCTCGAGGCCGGGGTCTGCTGAGGAGGTCGGCGCATGGTGAGGGGGTGGGCTGGGAGGGTCCTGCAGGCCGGGGGCAGGGGAGGCTGAGGTGGCGGCCGGCGGGCTGGGCATGGCTCGGCGGCGGGGACCCCTCCACGAATCCAAAACTGGTTTGATTGGAGGGCTCGCCCATGTACGTCAGTCACTGAAGGCCCAGATGATCGATCGATCATACGGTACGGTTATTAAAATCAAGCGGATGGAACACGGCAGAAAAGGCTCAAAGCGCAGAGTGAGCGAGCATCAAGACAACACATAAACTGCACGTCGATCTACAGCATATCGAAAATCGTAAACGTACTGTGTGTCCCGGATCGGAGTAGGTGGCCGAGCAAAGCGACGCAGAGCCGAAGACGCAGGAGAAGGTGAAGGCGCCGGCACGCCGTGTTTCTTGCAGGCGACGACGGCCATGACGTACGATCAGGCAGCCGCGTGCACCCTACGCGATGTACAGGCGGGGCGGTTTGACTACTCCGTATGGAAAAAAAAAATCAGCGGCTGCCTCTTCCTCGCCACCGCCGCCTCCTTCTCGCGTGTCTAGGCGACGACGCCTGTCCTCCTGCTGCGGCGGCGCGGCGCCCGTGCCCTGTCCTCCAGTCAGCCCCGCCTCTCCTCCCGCGTCTAGCACCGACGGCGCCCCTTCTCCCGCACGTTTGGGCGCCCGCGCCCGTGCCCCCGCCCTCCGCGTCCTGTCGACGGCGTCCGCATCCCCGTCGTCCCAGCGCCGGCGCCGCCCGCGTCCCCCTCCTCACGCGTCCGGCCGACGACGCCCGCGGCCTGACCTCCTGCCGGCGACGCCTCACGCCCGTGCCCTGCCCTCTCGCCGACGGCGCCCCTCTTCCCGTGCGTCCGGCCGACAGCGCCCGCGCCCCATCGCCTTCCACTCCTCCTGCGCTGCTGGTGGTGTTGGCGCTGCCCTCGGGCCTCCGTCCGCTGCTCCGCCACAGGTGTCCCATCTTCGCTCAGCTTTCCGGCATCCTCCTTACCTTTTACTGCATCGCTTTGTGCATCGGTGAGTATCTTCACGCCTGCTCTTCCGTTCTTGCTCTCTGCGGTGGCCTCTCACTGTTATGTTTGTCGTCGGTGCCGTAGATTGCTTTCCATTCTGAGCTCCCCACACGCTGCCGCGGCCCGTCATTGGCCTTCCGCCCACCCGTTCAAGTCACGGCTAATAGGGCTTTGCCCCTTCTTTGCCATTCCTCAACCCCCTCCGCCATGGCTGTGTCCAGCTTTCTTTGTTTGGTACTGTTCTTCCCCTTTTCCAGCACGTTTCCTTGCCTTGCCTCTATCGAGAGCCTCTATCTGCCGTGCTTGCCGGGCAACTGGTTTGCAGCCTGCCAATGACGGGCGATGCGTTAACAGCTTAACGCGCCGCCTGGCCTATCATCCACGAGCAACATCGGGTTTGGTTCTAATCTGGCATCTGCCATGAAGATGAACTACACTTACATGTTTCTTAGGATTAGTCGATTCATGTCAAAACTGCAAGTGTCATTCAGTTAAGTGCTGATGGATCACAAAATCTTATTGATCTATCCATGGCTCTTGCTTTGGTGTTCTGACACAATGTGAGTGCGCAGCTAAACAAGTCTCAGTTAGTTTGTTATGTAACTAAACTTATTCGTGTGAAATTTTTAGTCATTAAAATTGTCAGTTTTACCTATGGTCAATTCAGAAACTATGACATTTCATCACATATAGTTCATGTTCAGAGGCAGATTATTTGTTGAGGTCATGATCAGAGTGTGCTTGCTGGAAGACAGAGGAGTCCTATTTCAGTGTATAGTTGTCTAGATCGTGGTAATAATTTGAGCATTATTAATTTCATGATTTGATGTTTGTTCTTACCAGCTATGGGTTAGTAGCACTGCAATAAATAATAAGATATATGCTGATTTTTCCATGATCTCTTCAAGTGTATGTGAACAGAGAGAAAGGTTTACAAGCATATGCATCCTTAAACTATGTTATTGATTCCTACCATTTTGATTTAACATGGCTATAGATAGCCTTATTGTCCAGAGTCAATTACTTTCCATACAAAGTTTAACAGTCATCGGTTTGTGGCCATTACATTTGCTGGACTCGATGATCTCTGCTGCATCAGATCGATAGGCAATCGTCGACTACATGGGTCTGTCCGTCTGGGTATGTCTTCCATTCTTATCTCTTTGGTGGTCTAAATCTCTAATATAGAAATTCTAAGATTGTCTGTAGAGTGGAAAATGTTCTACGATGTATATTTTTTCTATACGCTTTTTAAAATTAATCTGTGATTTAGTTTACCTTTTTTTATTACCTCTTCAACACTTTTGCCTAAACATAGACTCTACCTGTACTTGATCGATGCGCCTTACTTTGAGCCCAGGCATGTTCCTTGCTTAGGGTACTCATTTGCTTTATCTAAATGAAGTTGGCACTCTTTTCCTTTATGCAGGCACACACACATAAGTATACAAGGTTCATGAATGTCTGTTTTTTGTTCTCCGACGTGAGGTTGCTTGCCATCCTTTTGTGTTCTCTTTATTGTACTTATTCAGGTTGTCATCTGCATTTGTTGTTGGCATCAGGCCATTATCCAAATTAATATTTTTCCTAGAACACATGAATATGGTAAATGCCTTCTGTCAATATCATCTGAGAGGTCATTTCCCTGCAAAGAACAGGTGTGTTTTGTTCATTGTTTTGCTGATCCGGTCTGAATTCTTATCTTCCTTCACATAAGCATCATATATGCTAAGTGTTTGTAGTTGAAGCCTGTGATCGATGCATGCTAATTTATTTAATACCTATTGTTGCAACTGTATTATCATAATATTACATTTAGTTTGGTGATGCAAAACATGGTCCACTTTTGTTCAGCTGAGAAGGTATTCAATGCCTCCTTTTTTTTCCTTTCGTTCTACTGCAACTTTAGTCAAAGTGTTCTGCATAATTCAATATAAATTCTGTATGAGTATTGAATGCTTACATAATTGGATTCATAATTGTTTTAAAGAAATAAATTCCTAACTTTTGCTAGTGGTGCTTATTCATAGAAAAGAAGAGTGTTTACGATGTCATGTACCCCTTTAATTTCAGAAACCAAAATAAGATCAGGTTTGATTGCTAAGGGAGCCATTCGGTCCCTACTCTTTCCCTTTTACTACAACTAATGTTTCCATGGACTGTGGTTTATCTGCTCTCTGTTGCAATGACCTGTCGTCTGTATGAGGGATTTTGATGTACTGGATATATTAAACATCGCTACATTGATGATCTACGCTATATTTTGCAGATTTCCTTCTCACTTCTGCACATGTTTGCGCAACAATACCAGCTTGACTGACACTGGAAATGGTGGGCGAAGTGTCCAAGACATTCATGCTCTGAAATTTATACTCATGCACAAAATTGCAATACAACCCCCAAAATGTATACATTCTTTTTGTGAAAAGTTCAGAAGACCAGGCCTCTCTCTAAACTTTCAGTTATTAGTTTTATTATTAAAGCCTAACTAGCCTTTGTCGGAACATTCATATCTCATTGGAGCTTTTGTTTCAGGAATGTAGCCTTTCTCTGACAGACGGATCACGTGGTCAGATGGTCATCAACGGGAAATATAGCGAGTAGATGAAGGGACCATGTTAATTCATTGCCGTGATGATCCCACTGTCATATCTTGATTGCATATGTATGAACATATACTGATATACGTTGCTCTGAGCACCATGCTGCTCTCTTTCTTCGCCTGCAGGATGGCTTATATATTTTTGTGTTTTATTTTTTGAAGATGAATATACACTATTGTGTAATTAGTGCCTTAACTTCATTGAACATAATGTTTTAAGACATTTTACTCTTTCTTTTTTTTTTTTTGCTGTTCTAACCGCTTCATCCACATGTGATGATAAATGTATCTTCCCAAAGCGGGCGCAGCGTTAGGCTATCTGCACTCATACAACTCTAAATTCCAACTCTAAAAGGAATATTCTATCCTGATCATCACATTTTTGAAATACAGTTGCTAATCTTCTACGATCGCATCAACTCTATACCAACTAACCCCATTTTTTTTATTTTATATTCACTCTCTCTCCTTCCCCGGTTCGCCACTCGCACTCTCTTCCCCACCTCGACATGCCCTCTCCCTACTCCCCGCCATGGCTCTTCCCCGGCCGGCCGGCTCCCTCGCCGCCGACCCCGCCTGCCGACGGCTCTAGGCCTCCCCTTCCTCCCTCGCGCGGATCCAGCCAGCGGACCTCGCGCGCCTTCCTCCCTCGCACCGCCCCTGCTAGATCCGGCGCCGCCATGGCCGCCCCGATGCCGTCTCCAAGCCGACCTCCTCACCCGCGGCCTCCTCCTCCAAACATCCACCTCCTCCACATGCCGTTGCCTTCTTCCTCGCGGGCCATGGTGTCGCGCGAGCCACGGCGCCGGATCCGGCGCCGCCATGGCCGCCCCTGCTGGATTCGGCGCTGCCATGGCCGCCCCTGCTGGATCCGGCCCTGCCATGGTCGCCCCGATGCCGTCTCCAAGCCGACCTCCTCACCCGCGGCCTCCTCCTCCAAACATCCACCTCCTCCACATGCCGTTGCCTTCTTCCTCGCGGGCCATGGCGTCGCACGAGCCACGGCGCCGGATCCGCCGCCGCATGTCCTCGCCGGACACCTCCTCCCCTCTGCTCCACCGGTACCTCATCGTCGTCACCGCTCCAGCCCCACCACGGAGAAGCCGCCACCATGGAGGACGCGGCATGCAGGACGCGCGGATCCGGGGAGGCGGCGTCTCCTCTGCCTTGCCCGCGCCGGCCGGGCGGCGCCTCCTCGTGCTCGCCGACCGTCTCCCCCGTCTCCTCCTCCTCCCCGCCGGTATTCTGTACTCCGTCCCCAGCTCTGAGTCCGGTCGATGGCGGGAGGGACGAGCCGGCCGTCGCAACTTGCCCAGGTGGAAGAGGGAGAAGAAGATGGAGTTGGAGAGAGAGGACGCTGGATGTAGGGTTGAAGCCGTTCTAGGGACTGGTGTAGTTGGCGATGGAGCCGCCCGCTGCAGGCCTCGACGACTGGAAACGCGACTGCATCCGGTTTCCAGTCGTCGAGTGCAGATAGCCTTAGCGCGCCTTTCATAGCTAGTGACTCATATGTGTCGATCTCTGGGCGGCTGGTGCTGCTCGGTGGCCAGCTGGGGGTCTTCCATCGACAGCTTGACAGAGATTCCTGTGTGAACGATGGATCGTCATGGTCGTCGTCTTACCATCACTCGTCACTGTTCCATCAACCCCATGGCTAAAATGAATCATTAAAACTAAAAAATATATAACTCTAACTAATTAATATTTCTATTTTTATAATGGTATATTGGTAATTTATATGCAAATTTAGAGGTTTTTAAATTTTATTCCACAATAACATAATAGTTAATTTATATGTAAATTATGGTATATATTTGATTTATTTTTTATATACTTTAATTTATCTTTTAATAGCATAGTGGTAATTTATATGGAAATTTAGAGGGTCATTTTAGTGATATTTCATAACGGCATTGTGGGTAATTTT